>JAVQIZ010048334.1:0-10970 GCA_036023535.2 Galaxias brevipinnis
ATGATCCAGCCCTCCACTATGACTCTAAATGACCCAGCCCTCCACTATGACTCTAAATAACCCAGCCCTCCACTATGACTCTAAATAACCCAGCCCTCCACTATGACTCTAAGTAACCCAGCCCTCCACTATGACTCTAAATAACCCAGCCCTCCACTATGACTCTAAATAACCCAGCCCTCCACTATGGTTCTAAATAACCCAGCCCTCCACTATGACTCTAGCTGATCCAGCCCTCCACTGTAGCTCTAAACAACCCAGCCCTCCACTATGGCTCTAAATAACCCAGCCCTCCACTCCCCCAGGTGTCGGAGGTGTCCCTGAGGCTGAGGGCCATGCAGCCCTACTGGGTCCAGTTACCCAGCACCCTGTGCAGCGACCGCGTGGCCACGGGGGCCGGAGCAGAGGACAAGTGCTGGAACGGCATGACGCGCGCCAGGTAGGGCCCCGCACGTCCTCGTCGTCATCATCATCGTCATCATCATCATCTAGTCAGCCTCATTATTATTATCCTCTGTTCAGCCTCATCATCAGTATCATCATCATCATCAACTGGGCTTCATCGCTGTCATCATACGGATGCGGGCACAGCTCAAATACACACAACGCCCAGCAGATGCTTTGAATGACAGAAATCCATATTAGACTATTGATCCCCTTTCTCTCTCTCTGCGTGTGTGTATGTGTGTTTGTGTACGTGTGTGTGTGTGCGTGTGTGTGTGTGTGTGTGTGTGTGCTGCTCCAGGTACCTCCCCGAGGTGATGGGCGATGGCCTGGCCAGCCAGATCAACAACCCCGAGGTGGAGATTGACATCACCAAGCCAGACATGACCATACGACAGCAGATCATGCAGCTCAAGATCATGACCAACCGGCTGAAGAACGCCCTCAACGGCAACGATGTGGACTTCCAGGACACCAGTGAGTGTCCTTGTTATTGTGCAGGGCCGGCCCCTGGTATAGTCAAACTAGGAGGGGGGCACTTTGAGAAAATCTCCCCTGGGACCAGGACTGGTTCTGTTATCATGGCTATTAACACAAGTTAATAATAATAATGTGTTAGGATTCTTTTTTTTTGTTTTGACTCAGGTCCACATTAAGGCAAACTACCAGGTCTCCCTTAACACAGATTCATTTAATTAAAGGAACCCTATGAATCATGGATAGGTCTTCCTGAACAGCATGTTAGCATAAAGAAATAAAAAAATATTTAACTCAGTTCTGTATTTACACAAACTACCAGACTGTCGTTTACATGGTTTAGTATGAAGGATCACTATATAGCATGGTGTATAGGGTTTCCTACAGGGAAAGATACAGACCTAGTCTAACTCTCCCCACCCCCACCGTTCTATCAGAAGAACAGGTCTATTTTAGGACCAATGCTCCGGTTATGAAAACAGAAAAGAAGAAAACCCAGGCTTGGCCTAAATTGTAATTGTGAGTAATTGAGGTCAGCTTTCTACTCCACACGGTGTAAGTCTCATCATGCGAGTGCTGACACAGAAAGCTGACAGTAATCCTGTATTGTGGGGACGGAATCCAGCCACCGGTCCCCCCCCCACGCTCAGGTGGGCAGAAGAAGTGCCGACTGGTGGCGACTCGTGAGACAGAATGGAGCGCCACATCAAACGACTTCTCTTGTTCTGTAGTCAGATAGCCATTTTTTTGTGTGTGTTTCTGTTTTGTCGATGCTGCGATTCTGTAATGCATGCGAGCGCTCTCTGAAGGCTTTTTTTTGCTGATGTGACGGCGAGAGAGACACTGACGGTTCCCTTCGCCCTCATTTTGGCATCCTCTTCGCTCTTGTTTTCGCAGGTGACGACGCGAGCGGCTCAGGAAGTGGCATGTGCGTCGACGACCACTGTCCCCGGGGGACGCGCCTCGTGGTCCTCAGCACCGACGAGCCCAAACGCTACGCCTACCCGCCGGAGAACAAAAAGGTGGTGAAAGGCTCGGCCCACCTGTGCCTGCCCTGCGTGGCTCTCCACCTGCTCCCATTGGTCACTTTACTGCTCCAGCGATAATTGAAAGTGGGTTTCCACCAATCGGGACTGAGTTTGGGACATTTGAGTTGGCTGAATGGGGGGCAGGGTGGGGGGGGTGGGGGGTGGGGGTGGGAATGACAGGGGTTAGTTGCTTTTGCCAAAACGAAACAAAATGATGAAAAACAAATCCCCCCCCACCAAAAAAAAACGACGGACTACCTTTTTGTCTTGGCTCAAAAAAAAAAAAGTGTGTTCCTAGACCTCTGGGCTCCACTCCTGTCTTTTATTTCATGGTATATTATGACACCACTAGAGCAGTTTTTGAATTTGCCTCCTCTAACGTTTTGTTTTCCGGTGTTTTCTTGGGCTGTCTGAGACATTTGTACCTGATTAGACATGTTTAGAGTTGAACCCGCCGGCCGTAGGGATCTAGCATGTTGATGTTTGACCATTGTTAGGGGGTGGGCCGGGTGGGCGGTGCCTCTCAAGCGGCACCCTGACAGACAAGTCTTTGTTCCCCCACTCACTCTGAACAGGGATTATTTATTTATGAAGAGCCGAGCGATATTAACCCCCGAAGCGCTTTCCCACTCTCCTCCTTATGTACAGCCAAAAAGTACTTCCGCTCACAGAAACTCAAATTAAACAAAGCATTGATGCGTTTTTTGGGGAGGATAATCTGGACCGCGGGGCCCTTTGGTAAGACCCTTGAAAAAAAAAAAAAAAAAAACATGAAAAAAAATAAAAAAGTAAGCAGAAGCGCTTAGCGTGCTAAACCCCACTAACACCACGGCACGCAGAGGAGATGAGAGCGCTCAGCGTCAGCACTCTGGGCCGTTTCATCATGTAAGCGGTAATAATAGCCGCCGTCCCATTCACACAGACATGACCGTCTACCCGCGGAGGGGGGAGTAACGCCAGCCCTCTCTCTCTCTCTCTCTCTGTCTCTCTCTCTCTCTCTCTCACTCTCTCCGTCCTCCACCTCTCTGGGAGGGGAGGCGAGCGTGTTGTTCCAGATTAGCGACCCGGCCGGCTTTTCCGACGGAGAGTGCATACCGCGGAGCGAAAGGTTACGGGGAGACATTTTGTGCTTCCGCCCGCCGCAAGAGGGGGCGGTGTGGGCGGGGGGGGAGGGGGGAGTGCGGAGGATCATTAACCCTTTGTAGTCAGTCCTGCCTGTCACTGCCAAACACCACCGCAGTGGGCTGATGTGTATCATTTGCCTGCCATTTCACGAGCCGTCTTAAGGCCCGACTGACGTGCTGATTACTGGTTCTCTGACGGCCAGACAGCAACAGTGGATACGTGGCTCCTGATTGGAGGGACACGCGCTCTGTGTTTGTAAAAATCACATTCCCAACCCGCTCGAAGAACAAACCTCTGCTCCATACAGTATGCAAAACCAACTCGTTTTTGAAAAGCCAAGATGACCCGCTACTTTGTTGCTCTTTCAATGGCATGAGACAGTCCAATTTTACACTATTAATGTTGTTGTATCGGCCAATCATTTAACTATATGCTACGTCCCCTCCCCTGCCTTATTTCTTTGCCTTTAATTCACTCCTCCCCCAGACCCCTCCCCCCCTCCATGCAAACTGTGTCACTTCCAGCTCCTGCCCCCCCCACCCCACCCTCCCCCACCCCCCTCGTGAGAGAGCTCCTCCGTCGCGCCCTTCCAAACTGCTCCTCCGGCTGCGGCGCGATACCGACGGGCGGGCAGCACAGCACTGGCGTTGCCAGGTTTCGGGGGGGGGGGGTGCAGGGCGGGGTGGGGGACGAGGTGGAGGCTCTGCACCGACGATAAGCCCGCCTGGCAGGAGAGCGCCGTCGCGTCGCCGCTCAAAGGCGTGGCAGGGCTCCTCCGTCGTCCACGACGACGCCGTGCGGGAGGAGGCTGGCGTGTGCGTTGCGTTTGTTGGTGTGTCTCCTTAAGGATGGGTGAAGCGCACCACACAGTATTTACATGCCTGGCAGACAGCTCGTACTATTGAATGCTAATACATTCGTGCGCTGGTCTGAGGAGGAGTCCCGGGGGAGGGAGAGGGGGCAGGGGGTGGGGGTCTGAGTTATTGAAGTATTCGTGCCGAAAAACAAGGAAAGGTCAAGATGTTACAAAGTGTTGCTTCCATCCTGTTGTTAATGTCCTGTCGACGAGTGTGTGTGTGTGTGTGTGTGTGTGTGTGTGTGTGTGTGTGTGTGTGTGTGTACGTGCTTGTGTGTGTGTGTGTGTGTACGTTTGATGGAGAAGCCAGCCTATGACTGCCTTTGGTCCCTTGCTTCGGGGCGGAGTCCCGACTTGGACGCGGTAACGAACCACTTTAAAATTCACATCGTAAGCGTCCCCACCTTTTGAAAACAAACAAACCTGGAGCTGACCCTGGAGCTGACCCTGGCCCTCGTGGTGACATTCCAATTCGTAGAAACACTAAAGAAATTTTGCAGACGACTTCCCTTTCAACTGCCGGGCCTCGCAGTGTCATCGGCTAACATTTGCACAACCCCCCCCCCACCCCCACCCCCTGCCCGGCCCCTCCTCTTTCCCCTTTTGATCTAATTTGTTTTGTTGTTCAATGACCCCCCCCCCACCACCCTCTTTTTTTTTTCAAAACGCTGCACTTTTATAAGGCCAATAGATGGCATTGTCGGCACAAAGACATCACCGGTTGGTGGATCGATAGGGGAGTCGACGCCCTCCAGGAGCAACTATTGATCGGGAGATGTGTGTATGCAAATAGATATGGACCAGTGGGATGTCTCCAGTTTGATGGTGGTGTAACAGTACACACACACACACACACACACACACACACACACACCGCAGCCCAAGGCGCCTGTGCACCACTCTGTCCGAGAAACTGATCTGCCTTCAGCTTAATCTCCCCCATCCTAACTTAACTCAATAGGTGAGGAGAAGGCTAAACTGATCCTAGATCATTATTTACATACGACTTTATTCTACACTGTTTTGAATGTGGCTGGCACCTCTGAAAGGATGCCAATTTATGGAAATAAAGTAACTATCGGAAATTGTCTTTTTTTTGTTGTTTGTTTGTTGCTCATTTCTATATTGTTATATTTTTGGTTTGTTTTTTGGAAACCTATGGAGATTTTATGGTGACGCTAAAGGCCAGACAGAGGTTGAAAATACAGTACGTGTCATTTGCTGTCGTTTGTTCCTGGAACCTTGTGTCAATTATATACATTGTAAGATTTTCAAGATGTCTGAGTCCTCTTATTTCACATGTTTGTGTGTCTTTTAAATGAGATGCAGATCGCTCCTATCGCCCAAAGGCTTGCATCACGCTGCGAGTCCGAATCGATCCGCAACCCGGAATTCCAACTCCGACCCTGGCCCACGCCTACCCCACCCATACGGGAAAACCCCTGGACGAGCGTAGGGCCAAACAGCCCAGCGCCTCGTCCACCTCTCTGTTTGTCCAGATGGGCTCCACACCCTGTCCAGAAGTATGCGGTTCCGTGCCGCGGCAGCCCCGTGCAGGGCTCCACGTTGGTCCGCTCGGGCCTGGCCAGGAACACCTTCCCCGCCTTGACTCCCACGGGCAGGTGCCGACCCCGCCCCGTGATGATGTCAGAGGTCCGGCGGTGACCCGCTGTGACCGGCTGAAGTGCCGCGGCGTGTTAGCGGGCCTCTTAAAAGGTTCGTCCTGTCCGGGGGGGGACGGGCGCTAAGAGCCGTTTGACGCTGCCCTCTCCCGCTGGACGGCGTGGAACACGGGTTAAATGGCCCGGAATCCCCAGGGAGAAATAAAGTGTTGACTCATAAAGAAAAAGAACACAGCTAAACATCTATCAATGAGTGGTTCGGTCTGGGACCGGAGCACGGGAGGTGAACGCTGCGGTACGTCCGCTAGGCAAACGTGCTCCTAGCATGGCTTGGGGTTATGCTAACCCCCCCTGGAGGCTGTGTCTAAGTGCCCCCTAGTACGGATCCAGACACCGGCCATTTGCTCCATACTCCATTCCCTGATCCCCCTCCCGGTTTGAGAGTCCCTGAACGCTCCCTTGCATTGATCTTGCTCGCAGCAAAGGCACAGCCATTTTAAAAGACCTCTTCAAACCTCGACTTTTGCGTGTTCCCAAAAACATGCCCTCGCCTCACTTCTCCTCAGAGTTTTCCTGAGTGTTTGCCCCGACATTCTTATCCCCTCCTCCGTAGGGCTCACAGTGGTCCCTGATCTATCAGGCCGGACACTTTTCCACAATGTTTTGGGTCCTAAACAAGGTCCAGGCCAGACCCGCCTTTCTTTCTAAATTCATTCCCCAGTAGCGGGCTCTTTGGTAAAACCGCGTGACTCACCAGATGCTACTGCCTAAAAACAGAGTCTGTTTCGGTTCCCCTGCCACGTCTCGCGCTCGAGTAATGAATCTCCCATCGACCTGCCATTTAACTTCGGTTGTCTCTCCACAAAGCGCGGGGCTGTTCTCTTCCACACGAACGGACAACATTGTTACAGGTGTACACACGCACACGCCCGCGCGCCCCAGCACTCCGACACAATGCAGCCCTTTGCAGGGCTATATCGATCCAGCCTTGAATCCCGCACCCCCCCCCCCCACACACACACACACACACACACACACTGCTGAGTGGACAGCGCCGCATTTAGGGTTGCCCTTTTGTGTTCCAAAGCGCCGTTCGGAGGGAGCGCCGGGCCCCCCACCTCTTTGTGGACTCACTACAGGAGGCCTCGGCTCTGTCGGGCCCAAAAAAAATACTAAAACGCTCGTCGATAAAAACGCAAGCGGCTTCACGCGACCGCCCGGCAGTCCCCAGACAGAGAGAGATCTTCCCGAGGCCTCCGGCATTCTATAGCGCGCACAGAGACCGGCGAAGGTCGCCATCATAGAAATGCCCGCGGAGGAGGTTGGCCTGTCTGAAAGCGCGGACGTATCGCCGGCTGAAAAAACATGTTCATGGCTTTCATTTCGCAGCTCTCCTTACAAAAACCCCCCTTGCGTATTGTCGAGTGAACATTAAAGCGGGCCTTCTGTCCGGTCTTGCCTTGGAACAGGTTACGGAAGGTAAACCCTGCTCAGTGACCTTTTCCATAGGCTTCAACAATAACCTCCCGACGCTCGCTTTGATTGGAAGCCGTACTTGTTGTCTTAGCTGCTTGTACCTCTCCCCACCGAACAAAGGGATTACTCGGAGAGTCCTTGCCCGTCAAACGGAAAACACTGGCAGTTTCACGACAAAGGGGGAACATTGCTTTGGTTCTGGCACGTGGAGCAAAAGGCCCACAAAGCCAGCAGAAGCCAGAGGTTTTCTTCGTCGAGATCTCCTTACATGGTGCGTCGACTAGCCTCGCCGAGTCTTGGCCCGCTCGCCCTGTTTTCCCTCGGTCTCTGATCTGTTCTAATAAAATGTGAGAGATAGCATGTTTTCAGACCGGTTGCAGTAAACTACCTTTGCTGTGGAGACCTTGGGCTCTCTTCGCTCTCGCTCTCTCTCTCTCTCTCTTCTTCCCCATCTTTCTCTCGTTCCCTGTCTTGTCCTCTCCCTCTGTAACAGGTGAAATAAAACCGCTGAAAGGCTGTTATAAAACCCTTCAATGAAGAGGGAGGGAGGGAGGGAGGTGTTTCAAGGTCAGTAGTTGTTATTAGTGAACTGGATGAACTGGGTGATGTTTTATTTATTTTTTGGGATATCACCTTTACGACACGGTAAGTGCCCCATCGTCGCTGAGACCCCCACCACCCGCCCAGTGCCGCCTGTCAACAACGATCAAACCAACACGCCACGCCACATGGCTTACTGTTCCATTCGACTCATTCCAGTTATGTTTTCAGCTGATCCAACACTGCCATCTGGTGGCAGCAAATGCCAACGACGCCTTAGAAATGAGAGCCACTCTTTGTGTTCGCTTTGAGAAAGTTTATTGGGGCGGTGCGGTAATTAGGTTTCAGAGTGTCTCAGTCCAGACCAGAGAGAGCCGTCTCAAAGACGCGGATGACATCCGGTCGAGCCCTGAGGTCCTCTTCGTTCTGAAAAAAAAGATATACACAATAAAACTCGATGACAGAAAACACATACTTTGTTTCGTCCACACTGCATTAACCACAGCACAACCGTTTAGCCAACACTTTTGTCAATATTTTTTTCAAATGCACCAAGGTCTGTTTACACAAAGAAGCTGCCATCAGAGCAGCATACTCATAGTGCATTGTCATCATAACAACGCCAGATAGGGCCTTATAGGTTTCAGTTGAGTCGACCTACATATGACTCAGGGCAACCATTTTGAAACGTCAACCACATCCCAGTGGTCTAGCCACTAGTGGTTGTGGTGCTGTGATTAAATGAGGGGACTAAAACGATCCATCTATGGAGTCTGTAACTGTACGGAGATCCTCCGTCGCCACTGACGCCTTCCAGTGCACCTTCTGACTAAACCTAGTGGTGTGTGTAGGAGTGTACGGTAGAGCTCACCCCCTCTGGGACCAGCAGCTGACACAGCCTCCTCACCGTGGACTTCTGGGATAGGACCTTCTTCTCCTTCCTGGTTCAAAGGTGACCAAGAGCAAGGGGTGGAAGGTCAACCTCACTGAAGCAATCATTTTCACAAAGTGTGAAACGATAAGTGTTTGGATTCCGTGATGTATTGTGTGTGTGTGTGGTAACCTGTGGAATCGGTAGCGCTCTTCCAATTTCTTCTGGTGGAGGTTGTAGAGGTCCTGGGCGTACTGGCCCCTCATGGCCCCCAGGTCCCGGCTGTGGTTGGCCCAGTGGCCCTGGGCCTCGGACAGGAGCTGCCTGTAGGTCACCGAGCCGGCCGTGACCCCACATACGTCGTCAAGGAAGACCACCACTGGAATAGCACAGCTATTGACACACCAGACTTGGGCCCGCTGCAGTAGCATGTGCCACCATTTGCACGGTACACTATCTGAGGTCAACGGTAGACTAGGTCCTATAACAGCCTTCTAAACGCTTATGTAAACACCGGGGTGTTATCGACAAGTCAACTAGCAAGAGTGGTGTCTTTTTCATTGTCCGTTGAAAACAAACACAACATTTTAACTCAGTACTTGTTATTAAATATTGTCCTAAAAAGGTTAAGAAAGGATGTTAGGAAAAGAAATATTGTATTTTATTTCCAAATCCTTTCCTAATATGTGGTGGTACCTTATTTTCTTTCCAATTGATAGCAAATAATATAATATTTTTCTGTTGTATTCTGTAGGAAGCTCTATGTTTGATTGTAGCTACATAATGTCCGTACATTTGAAAAAAGGACACTTCCTTAAATACATCAGCGAAATGTCTGGTGTTTGCAACCACGTTAGTGTGGCTTAGTAAAGCAGATAAACGTCAGATGGTTCCCCTGAGCGTACTGAATTGCTGCTAAGTTAAACGTTTCAAAAGGGCAGCGGGCCTCTACGTGCCCCCATTACGGAGACGGTAAGTGACTGAGTAGTGTTGTGTCCACATCCAAATTTGCCAGGCCAAGAGCCAGCACAACACTGGAGTGACCCGGTGTGGTTTTCTCTCTCCAGTCCTCAGTCTCTAACCCAGTGAGACATACACAGTAGGGGGGCATTGAAAAACAGGAAGAAAAAGAGTCTTAATGTAACACCAGAGGACAGGAGGGCTGGAGTCATGTGGATCCTACAAGCATGTAGAAACCTGTAGCCAAAAATGCTAGGCAGAATCCATGTTGTCATTCATGCAAACAGAAGAAATTATAAAATTGTATACATGTCAAGCTGTGGTTAATATCAGCTACTTTTTAACCACAATGTTATTTGGTATATATGTAAATACAAAAAAATGTAATGCAATGTTTTCTTGATTTAGATATGCATCTAGTAACAATGCTGTTAGTATGGGAGGAACTATCAAAATCTTACAAACCATTAGAGCGCAGGTGTAGCCAATGCTAATGAAAACCAAACGATGATGCTAACCAAAAACCCCACCAACTCCTCTCCGATAGCTAAGCAGCTCTGGCTGAGGCAGGATATGGAGGTAGCTTGTGGATTTGGGTTCTGGGCACCAGGTGCGAGCTCCGCCGCGGGCTCCTGTTGGCCTGGTCCATGAAGAACTTCACCAGGGGGCTGTGCCCTCGCAAATCAAACATCACCCGCTTGAACTCTGTGGCCGGGTATGCCACATGGGACTGGGTGGGAGGAAGCAGGGGAATGAGTTTAGAGTAAAGGTAATGCTTTCTCTGTGTGTGTGTGTGTGCGTGTGTGTGTGTGTGTGTGTGTGTGTGTGTGTGTGAGTGAGTGAGTGAGTGAGTTAGTGAGAGAGAGAGAGATACATAAAGTATTGTAACCTCTGACCTCTGTGGTCAGTTTGTTGCTCTCCTGGCTCGTGGGGCTCTTTAAGTCATACCCTTTGATGTTTGAGCCCCTTCCTTTCTCTGGAATGAATATGTAACACACAGACATACACGTTATCACCATCTTCATCATCCTCACCCTCATCATGAACAAGGCCGGAATATGGTATGGATTAAAAAAAATGTGGATGACAAAATGTGTGAAAATCTGTGCAAATCTGTGCTTATAGGCTCCAAACAACAGCAGAGGGACGAGCGGCCCTCACTGAGTGTCCACTAATGTCCTGTCCTCTTCCTCACCACTAGAGGTCAGTGTTACCTTCCCTCACTGTGATCCTGCTGCCCGAGGACAACCGCTGGCTCTTCAGACTGGCCTGGCTACTTCCCTGACTGGTGCTCTACAACACAGGGGACAGCGGTCACACGCGGGCCGGAGCGGCGTAGATGGGTGCCAGTCTGACTTCCTGTGTGTGTGTGTGTGTGTGTGTGTGTGTGTGTGTGTGTGTGTGTGTGGCTAACCGAGAGCTTCTTAGACAGCGGGGCGAACGATTGGCTCTGCGCCGGCACCACACTGCCATCGGAGAACATGACGTCCAGCAGGGACAGATACGAGTCTGGACACACACACACACACACACACATACCCACACACACACACACACACACACACACACAC
>JAVQIZ010048342.1:0-19604 GCA_036023535.2 Galaxias brevipinnis
TTAATTAGACCTTTTTTACTATCCATAAAGAATTATTTTGCTGTTATGTTTGTTTGTTGTCATGTTATTTTCTACCGGTACCTGAATAGTCTGCTGGATGATTTATTTTGGTGAAGTACTACCCTCCTTTGTTATGTTATGCTATGTTGTAATGTATTTGTTTGTTGTCATGTTATTTTGTTATAAAGCTATGTGAGGCTATGGCACCTGAGTAGTCTGCTGGATGATTTGCTGAACTGTGGGCTGTCCAGGGCCTCCACTGGATCCATTAATGTTACTATAATTTAAACTGCTATGAAGGGGAGGCACCTGAATAGTCTGCTGGATGATGTGCTGCACTGTGGGCTGTCCATGGCCTCCACTAGATCCATTAATGTTACTATCATTTAAACTGCTATGAAGGGGAGGCACCTGAATAGTCTGCTGGATGATGTGCTGCACTGTGGGCTGTCCAGGGCCTCCACTGGATCCAGCAGCTGGTCTCAGAACAGTGGGTCCTTTGGAGCTTGACATCACAGCAGCCGCAGCAGCACCTGCAAGGACAAACAACCGGCCGAGGCCAAAACGGTGATTAGGCAACTTACGTTTAGCTAGAGGGAGCTGCGTCAAACACCAGAGAGGGATGTCACTGGTATTAAACTATTTGGGGTGATACCTTTTTGATTGAATGTAACAACGGGCTTCCAGTGTACTGTGGTTGTGATTGAGACAGCTGGTTACAGGATGATCCTTACAACTGCATCATTTCAAATCCAATCAGCCATAGCCATAGCTTTTCAAATGTTCTACCCTTCTTTTGTAGTAACAGGGCAATCACCTCAAAATAAGAACTCCCAATACGAGTGTTTTCATTGTGATTGTAAAAATCCCCATCCTCTACAACATTTCCAAGTACCTCTAGTAAAACTCAACACATTTCCTGAGCTACTGTGACATTCCAAAGCCAGTCATTGACTGCCTCATCACATGTACACCTCCATACCTCCATTTAGCGTCTTTGGGAAACAGAAAAGCGCCATATAAATAAAATGAATTATTATTCTTATTCTTATGGTACCTCTGGGTAGATGGGAGGTGAAGGTCTGTGGAGGCACCGCTGGACTCCCTATCTGCAGTGGTGGAGCGTTGCTCCTAATGATCTGGATGTTAGCGGGCAGACCCGGCAGGCCCGGCATCAGATGATGCTGGATACTCGTGTGACCCTGAAACCAGAGCACAGCCCTCCGGTCATTAGAATGCGGTGATGATGTCGTCGTCCGCCGTTTATGCTCCAACGGTGTCACGTGGTTTTGAATGTGAATGGAGATGTTATTATTATTATTATGTTTTGTTGCGTTGTAAGGAGGAAGTCAAGGATACAGCTAAGAGCCAGCAGAAAAGTCAAGAAAATGCGAGGGATGTTTACGTCGATGGAAAAACAAGCGCATATGCAAAACAGAGTCTAATGTAAAATATATGGTGTGGAATTAAAGTTGTTCAAAATGCAAAAACACAACCACAACATTAACAAACAAAACGCCAGTATTCTTACCTGCTGTCCGCTAATGGTTGCCACGGGAATGGAGGGCGTGGGAGGGATGTTGCTCTCCATGGTAACGGTGATTTGTCCCGGCACCTTGGTGGGGAGGGGGAGGTGACCCTGGTTAGCCGCTGGCGCTGGGGCGATCAGACGACTTGGCATGGGAGACTTAAGGACAGGCTTGACAAATAGACAAAAACAAATACAAAGACAAAACAAATGAATGCCCAAATCACAAATGTACCATTTGTTAGAACTGAACAAAGCGCTCTTTTAAAAACCATTCCACACCAAAGCGTAATACTTAACTATGATTATTACCTTCATCTGGCTCTCGGCAAGAGATGCAGGTTGCCCCTGGGGCAAATAACCCTGAGTGGCAGGCCCCGTGACTTGGGTGCCTGGCTGAACAGACACCTGCTGGGGTAGTGCAGCCGGAGGCTGCTGCCCGTGGGCCTGGACCTGGGGGTAAGGTCTGACCACCACCGTCTCCTGTTTGTCGTCCCGAAACGCCAGCGCTCCTCCTCCTCCTCCTCCTCCTCCTCCAGTGGAGGGGTGGTCTGGTGGACCGTGGTGCTCGGTGTCACGGCTGCCCTCCATATCTCCTCCGCCGCCGCCTCCTGATGAGAGAGAGACAGTCAAAGAAAGAAAGTGAGAGAGAGAAAGAGAAACAGAGAGGGAGAACGTGCAAGAGGTGAGAGAGAGTCAGAGGAGAGAGAGAGAGAGCGAGAGTCAGAGAGAGAGCGGCAGAGAAACAGAGAGTGCGAGAGGTGAGACATAGAGAGAGTGTCAGAGAGAGTGACATAGGAGAGAGGGTGTCACAGAAAGAGAGTGAGGCAGAGATTGACACCTAAACAATATTGTCATCTGCGCTTGTCACAAGCTAACCTACCTGAATCGACAATGTATATGAGACTGGATAATAAATGTATTCATATCAACTAAGGGGAAAGGCAAAAATAAGTGAGACCACCACGTAATCTGCAGATCATTCATAGCTGATAAACGCAGTTGAAAAAAGGAATATTACCCATAGATATGTGTATGGTGTGACCCTATATTGAAAAATAATGTCCTTACCTTGCTGATTGGATGGCTGGTTGACGGGAATCAAGTTTCCTCCGCTGGGGATTTGAGGAGGTCCTCCGCTGGATGCAGGCATGCCATGTCTAGGGAATTGCTGAGAACTCATCGCTTCACCTATCACATTCAGGTTCAATGCGGAACAGACGCAGATATGATTAGGTTCACGTAGTCGGATTACGATTTTACCCTTCACACAAAAATACAGCCTGTTGCAGTGCAATGACACAGAACCTAATGAATAAAGATTATGATCTTGGGGTGTGGATGGTGCACGAGCAAGCACGCTAGCTAGCCTACGTCAACGAAGAGATCACGTTGGCAGTTTAAACGTCAAATGGTTTTGGTATACTTCTGGGGCTAACGTTGGGTTAGCCAGCATTGGACAAAAAAAAATACTTAACGTTACCACCCAACAGCCGATTGGGTTGAGCGTTGAAAAATCATTGGCCGAACATATGTTTTTGTGGTTTGTCAAATAACCTTAGATACGATAGTAAATGCTAGAAACTGAATAGGTTAAAAGAGTTGGCTACCGTCAGCTAGCTTTTTTTTTTGATGCAGCTAACAGCTAAGCTAATCCACTAGATAGCTAGTTACTACAATCTCTAAACACTTTGTGGTAAGTGAATTTCATGCATTATTGCAAAAATTCAAAGCACGCCGACTAGCGGAATATTCACTAGGTTAAAATATATTTCAGACTATGTGACAAATGTTGTACTACCGTATTCGTGGGATAGTCTTGAAAGTGTAGCTCACTAGCTACAATTTTCCATTCGTCTTTTCTTTTCAACAACATGTAAGCCGGAAGAATGTACAGCTCCTAAACGAACCTCCCTGTGAATTTTGACCAATGAGAACAAGGGTTTTAATATCACTGACCAACCGATAGGCCAATAATGCTGGACCCAAACAGGGGACGAGCAATCGGGTAGTTCCTGCAACACGATTGGAGCGCGGCAATGCTGCTCCTACTCGGCGCGGATATAACTGTCTCTGCTGTGAGCAGTACTCTCTGTTCACCATTGGAGGTCAGTAGATCCCAATGAATGGGAGACAATAGCTTTAGTTTTTACATTATGTGAACCGCAAAGAATTGTATTTGTAGTAAAGACAAACAGAAAACATTGAAGATGTGCATATTATTTTTCCAATCTGTATAAATGACAAAAAATACGTAAACGTGTGAAATGGTTGAAATGGTAAAATGTCAATTCATCAAAGTCTGTAAGTGACAAGTGAAAGAATTACAGAAATATTTCAGGTTCCCAGTGGCCTGGCTGCTCTCCAGATATCATTCCAATGGGTACACCTAATATTTGTACAAGACATTCCTCTCTATTCCCTCTGCCACCTGGAAATGAGGTCTATTTTGGTTCATCTGAAAGTTTAACATTCAGAGTGATGACCCTTTACCTTATTCAAATGTTAGCCAAAGCACATATCTAATGCAATGTGTCCTCTATAACAGCATGATGCCAATTAACGTACTCAAATAACATTTGGAATGTGTGTGTGTGTGTGCGTGCGTGCGTGCGTGTGTGTGTGAGTGTGTGAGCGTGTGTGCATGCGTATGTGTGTGTGTGTGTGTGTGTGTGTGTGTATGTTTGTGATTGCAGTATTTATATTTTCAAAAAGTCAGCCATTTTAGTACCCATTCGGCATCACATTTACATTGACATCACGTGTGTTGGGTAATAAAATCCACAAAGAATTAACAGACAATAAATCCAAGAAAGCAGAGAAGTAGGTAGACTGCTTTTAGCCGTGAGAGGCGCCCCAAGAGCGGAGAGCGAGAGGACAATCCCAGTGGTCTGGCATCACGTTACCGCCACATTTACACTGGGCTATTACATCACCAGGATACCTAGGATGCTTGTCCCTGCGCTCTGTCTCTCTCTCTCTCTATGTGTGTATGTGTGTGTGTGTGTACGTGTGTGTGTGCGTGTGTGTATGTGATCCTGGAAACCAGGGCTATTTTGTCCAAGGTGGTATATATGTTATTTCTGTCACTCACATCTCCCGTAAAGGCCTCCGTTTGCACACAGCATGGGATGAAAGGATGGCTTTGCGTTCTGGAGTAGACCCCCCCCCCCCAACCTCCACGCACCCACCCACTCCCCTGCTCTTTACACTGTCCCATCACCTGTTCATGAATGCGTTGATAGTCTTCGGTATCGTAAGAGTGAGGCAGATATTCGTAGGAATCTCTTCCGACGTGATTAACTTCATTGTTACTGTGGCCTGCCCTTCCCTGTAATGGAATCAGCAATAGCCCTATGGAGTAGAAAATACATTTAAAATATATTTAAGTTGGTCAGGTTGTTTTGAATTTAACTCCATGCAGGTATGTGCATATCATCCGAGGTGGATCGATGTCACTCGGAGAGGAAGAGGGACAGCGAGATGGTCTTCAGAAAGAGAGAAGCAAAACATTCCCGGAAGGCCGTGCCATTGTGGGAATTGAACCTTTTAGACCTCCCATCCTCCATTTTCCCAAATAGCAAACATTCTCCGGAGGGTTGAAAGGCGTTACTGTAAGAAGGACAATATACACGGAAACAGGGTCAGTGTAGTCGGAGGCAAAGCACATAAACAACAGTGCGTGTGTGTGTGTGTGTGTGTGTGTGTGTGTGTGTGTGTGTGTGTGTGTGTGTGTGTGTGTGTGCGCGTCCAACCATGGATTCTCGGTACGGAACGCCGCCCTTTTGAGAACATGCCGCTCGTTCCTCCATCCCGCTAAAAGGGGAGGTTGGGGGGGGGGGGTTGCAAATGGCCCGAGAGGTCTTTCCGTGTGGGTATACATAGGGGCATTGGAGAGGAGAGTCATATGAGGGCTTATCACCTCAGGTTAAACCATGTGAGAGGTACACAAACTCCACATACTGTACATATGTACCTGCTGGTATTCTCCGGTTTCAGTGGGCAGTTCGTAAAGAGCAACATAGCGAACATACTTTGGTTACGTCTCACAGGTGCTATAGAACAGTTATCTGGCTTATCACTGCATCGAGATTGTTTTGAGGAATTCAGATGTAACAAGCTGATAGACAGGACATGTATTTAGGTAAGCGGTTGGAAGCCTATCAGAAGTTGATCAATGTGATAAGGGATAACTAAAGTTAGACAAACAGTGAATGTGATGAGTCAAGTGAACATGAGTCTGTTGAAAATAAATCAACAGCATCAGCTCTAAAAACAGTTACAAACATGCCAAGCATCTGTTTATCAATTTATAAAATATGCCATCTCATTCAAAAAGAATCTCTCTCATTTTTTCAGTCTCTCTCTCTCTCTCTCTCTCTCTCTCCCTCTCGCACGCACACACACCTACATCTTCGCGCACACACACACACATAAATACTCAAACACATTCTTACTCTCTCTTTCTCTTGATTATATTGGACAACTATACCTTTCCATGTCAGAATATAAAAAACCCTTTAAATATAAAATCATTTATATTTAAATAACTTTAAAGTTTCATCATTTTATGAAAAAGGACACCTGTGATGTATGTAAGTTTGACCATGAGTTGTTTGTAAGCCACGGTTGTTGTTATTTTATATGAAAGCAAGGGAGCACTGAAGTTAGTGTAATTTGCATTGTATGTTTTTGTAGCCGTCCAACATGAGAAAGTCACTTTCCACAATTGGCTGTGAAACAGGCTTTTTCCCCCTGTATCTGAACTTAGCTATGTTGCTGAATCATGACCTTAGAAACACACTCTTACAAACAAATCAAAAATCAAATCAAATGAATTTGTATAGCACATCATGCACAAAGGCAATTAAATGTGCTTTACACAAAGCAAGCAAAAAATAATAAAGAAAAAGAAAAAAATCACAACATTATTTCAGAGATTCAGAGAAACAACGTTGTTAAGAAGGAACAATTGTGCCAAACGCAATTGAGAACATATAGAACAATGCTCTCTATAACAGCATGGCTCGACAGTGAGAGATTTCCATTTTGCCAGTCCAGACTGGAGAAATTACAGTCATCATCCCACATCCTAGCTGTGCGTATATATTCTATTACTGTTCAGTAGTTCCAGACCATGAGCCAGACCAGTTTATCTACGAACATTCTGACTGACTCACTGAGAAAACCCTTAGCGAAGCTCATTAGTCAGTACTTGTGTCTGTGGAACTTAGGTACGTGTCTGACTGTTTACATGTAAATAAAAAAATGTGTGGTCATGAGTGGGTTTAATAGCATCATACTGTTTCTGTTAGTGATACGGTGAAAACCAATCCTTCACGCGCACACGCGCTTACGCGCGCACACGCACGCACGGACGGACACAAACGCACCATTCGAAAACCGACAGGCTACGTGAATATTCAGTTCCTTTTTCGTGGCAGGTCTAAATTTAGAAGAAGTTGACCTGATTTATGTGGAAATGAGAGGGACACATTCCAGAACTGTTCCAGTCAGGAAGTTTAGGAATCTCCATGGAAATTAAGGCAAACACAGAGCTCCATGCTGCTATATTTTTCCAAGAATTTCTCAGAGTTTGGTTAAAAATTTTTTTTTAAAAAAACAAAAAACAATAGCGCTCAAAAGCCAACATTTACAGTTCTTTGTTTTTCATGTACTCAGTGCTCCCTTCCAAAGCTGCCTGACAGTTGATTTACAAACACGATCATACAAAAACAGATGGTACAAAGGTGGTGGGACAGTTCTGCTCTAAATGTCATAAAGACAGAATACATTTGCTACTCACTAAAACAGACATCAGCATGTAAATATTAACTTGACACTACTATCTTCATACGAAATTACGAAAATAAGAAATGATGGTAATTCTACAGTTTACACAAATTAAATTCAAGAATTTACACAGATTACACAGAATATAAAAAACAACAAATAAGTTCAACAGAATAGGTATAATCATCATGCAGATGTACACATTAAAACTCCCGGCCATTACAGTTTAACAGCATGCATAATGTATTATACATTGACCAAATTCAAACAGCGTTCCAGTATAGCTGTATGCCATATTTCAAAGAGTGGTAATATAAAAGCCTTGTTGGAAAATCCAGCCAAGAATGTGCCTTCGACCGTTTGTGTGTGCGCCTATTGGAGCATGGAGAATATCACAGATGTTCAAACTTTGCTCTGGGCCCCGTCATACAATCGTGACCTTTCCCCTATTAAAGCCAACCAGCCAGCCGTATACCCTAAAACATTGTCTATTGTGAGGGTTGAGAGCGGGTTGAAACACTTAGAGTAGATTACGAAATAAAAAAATTGTGTCACGGGGCATTTCCCATTAATCAACTCTAGACTATTGTGTCATTAGTTGTGGCTATTTTTTATTTTTTTACTAGATTATTCACATAAGAACATAGTCAGGTTCCAACTTTCCGCATAGACATGGTAGACTTAAATCTCGGACTTGTCCTGGAGTTTTGACAAACGCATGGTGATACATTTGACAGTTGCGAACCCACTTGTTTTCCAGGGATGAGAAAAGTGTCATTGTTGTGCTACTCCTCAACGTCAGCAGGAGAGAAGGTTTGCCAGGCATTTACGGAATGTCTCACACCTACCCACAGGAGTTAGCGAACCAAAAATATTTACACTGCATCTCAAAAATGCGTGAAAAGCACTCAGGCAGTACTACAGGCAGCGTGTGCATTATCAAATCAAATCAAATGCATTTGTATGACACATTTCATACACAAAGGCAATTGAATGTGATTTGCACAGTTATTGGCAGCATGGCGTTGTACAGATCTTTGAATATAAATTGTGATCAAGTAGGAGTTTACTTTTTTTTTTTTTATAACACACGGATTTGTTCCAATCGGAAGGTAAAACAACATGACACTGAAATGATTGGGAAATAACCTTGATAACATTTCCAACGTTCCAACAGCACTTTTCCCACGACTTGAAATGGGTGAGAACATCCAAAACATGGTAAAGAGGTGATGTCAGCTCGAGCTGGGTAACAGAACACTCACATTGTGGTAGTTGGAAGAATTTCTCCTTTTTGTATATGTGTGTGTGTGTGTGTGTGTGTCTGTCTGTCAGTCACAGTGTGTGTGTGTGTGTGTGTGTGTGTGTGTGTGTGTGTGTGTGTAACAGGCAAATTAGCTGCATTGGCAGGCTACATTTCTCCAATGTCTCGCTGTTGTTGAGTGGCTGGATTGTGAATCACACTCCAGCTGTGCAAGAGGCCACAGACATTCCTGGGAGTTAAGACAGGCCTTCTTTTGATGAGGTCTAACGAAAAACAGACTGTCAGGACTCAGAAGCGTAGGTAAGACAAATGAATAGGTAAACAACACATCAAGCCTTTGTGTATTTTTTTTTCAAAATGGCGGCTTGTGGAATACAAGGAATGTTGACGGTGGGGGAAGGGGGAGGGGGAGACAGGACAGTTTGGCCCTTACAAACACAGAACCCAGCTAATTACTTACAGGGGTGATTTTTCAATTCAACAGCGGTCAATTAACCACGTTGCCTGTCAGTCGAGGAACAAAAGACCACTGTGTTTTAAGACGGGTCTCTCTTCAACTGCTGAAACATTTACTAGTCAGCCTATTGATACCCAGAAGTGGTCTGACACACACACACACACACACACACACACACACACACCACACACACACACACACCACACACTAAGACACTGAAGAGAGCCTCTTTGTTTCCCCATTTGTACCAAGAACATGCCTCGCATTCACTGAGGGCTCAAGGCGAGATCTGGGGCCTCTTATTGAACGTACCAATAGTGTTCAGTGATGCTCGCTAACAGTCAAGCAGGTGGCTGAGCTGTTATTTTTCTTTCCTGAATATAAAATATATATGTATATAAAAAACTGTCCCTTTTTACTGATGAGTAGCAGATAGTGTTTGTCAATCTGGCTCTGACAAGGGGGGTTTGTACTACTTTATACTTGTGTATGAGTTCAACGCGCGCGCACGCACGCACACACACACAATGTCACAGCTGCAACAGTAGGTCTGAATAGAGAAGCTCAGTGTTTGATATATATATATATTAAGGTTTTTATTATCATAATGAAATGTTAATGGCATATACAAAGATTACCCCAGACACATCCTTATGGACGACAAGGTGGAGTTAGGAGTCACAACACAGTTTGTTTATTTTTCCTTTATAACTTAAAAAAGTAATACAGCTCTTTGGCATTATGTTCACATCAGTAAATAAAAAGAATTAAGAAAAAAAAAAAGTACAAAATATATTAAATTTTCTCAGTTCAAATAAACCATGGTGTAAACAATCCAAAAAGTTAAAAATGGGCGTTCAAAAAAGGATCTGGTTGTGTATTTGGACCAGCAAATACATTAGTGAGAGACAATACAATAAAAAAGGTATTTCATCACTTAAGAAAGACTGTTTGTATAGAAATGATAATAAGCCCATTCCAGTTAAATACAAAGATGAGTCTACAATTAGGTTCCCTGATCCCCACCGCTCGCAGGTTTAAGTATAATTTATGTCAAAGACATTCTGAAATGTGAGATACTTGAGCAATGGCGAAAACAATGCATCAACGTAACACCGGCTTAAGTGTCAACAAATAGAAAGGCATATGCTGAGCAAAAAGAAAAAGAGAAAAGTCTGTATCCCTGTCACTTGCTTGTGATCCAGTCGTTAATCTCAAAGCTCATGGTAGTGCCAGCTTCCATTGCTTCTCAGGGGGGCAAAAAATAAATGAAAGCCATAAAGAACAGTTCTAAGAATGTCTGCCACGTTCACAGGGGTGTGGGGGGTCAGACTCTAGACAGCCTTTTCCTCCAACGAGGACCATTCTGCCACGTTCACATGGGTGTGGGGGTCAGTCTCTAGATAGCCTTTTCCTCCAACGAGGACCATTCCGTCAACGAGGAATGCGAAAAGATTAGCTCCAGCTTGTCAACGGAGGAGCAGAGTGGGCAGAGGGTGACCCAACCCCCACCCCACATCCCCTTCAAAAAAAGACAAACCCTGCCGGGGTGACATCTTAAACGTTACACTCCTGTGAAAGACGGTCACTCTTAATGGGGGTTTCTTTTTAAAAGAGGAGAGGACACATGGCTATGTGCTCCACCCTGAAAAAAAAGCCTTTTTTTAAGCCATCCTCACTAGGCGAGTAAAGAAAGGGGCCCCTACAGGCTATTAAAGTCAGAGCACCAACTGCCCACTTCACTTAAGGGTGGAGAGTGCGGGAGTTAGGGTCAATCAGTATTTAGTCAAACTGGGTGGAACAGAATTAGCCAAGGACATATAGAGTCAAACATGCAGTACATGTGCTACCATTACCATTCCTAAGCACACCCTCATCTCAGTTTAACAATATCCACGGATGGGAAGACTATTATTGGTTAATCGTGGAATAACTCAAGGCGCCGTGAACAAATGCTAAACGGGAACCCGGAATGGGGGGTGGGTTATCTGACTGTGCAGGGAAAGGGAAGTGAACGCTCAGAACTGCAGAAGTGAGTACTGACTGACTGAGACTGATGGTGGGGGGGGGTGTCAACATTCAGACATCTTCCTCTTCTTTTCTTGAAAGGTCAAACACACACACACACACACACACACACACACACTTATACCCACGATGTCACACTATCACACTATGAGCAGCACTTAATATAAATACGAAGCAAAAAATAATAATAATAATGATAACACAAATGACATACAATCAACAATATATATATGAATATATATATATATGCCTTGACACAGTGTGGTTTGCTCGGTCTACCCCAGAGGGAGACCACTCACCACGTACCTCCAAGGAAAACACAGGTATGTATGGACCTGGCCCATGTGAGGCACAATGTGCCCCCTAAAGGTTCTGGACTGTTTCCCCCCCAACCCCCCAAGTTGTGCAGAGCTAGTCCTGGAAAAGCTCAGCTTTCCATCTCTGGTCTGTTCTGAACACATTCAGGAATCTTCTCGTGTCCGTGTGGGTTAGCAACATCTAAACTGTGTCTGAGTGGGTGAAACTGAAAGAGGAGTCGTCCATCTGGGGCTCCATCACCCCAAAAAAACAACAGAAAAACAAAAACACACGAGCCTCCTTTTCCTCCCATGTCCCTCTTAGCAGTCACGGTTGATGTCGAGTTCAGTTTTGTCAGTTGGGTTGTTGTTGCTTTTTAAATAAGGATCTCTACCAACTCAGAATCTGAAGTGTCCATGTCCTTTAACACGTCACTGGCATGGGAGTCCTTGAGTGGCTCACCGTTCTCTGAAATGACAGAAAAAAAACAGTTTATATTAGACATCCATTCAGTTAGCCACACTGTTCAGACATCAACGTTTAAAAGAAAACAGGTTCTCCATACAGTTTGAACCATCCCAGATGTAACATCTATCACTCTAGCATAAGGATTCAACAACCAAAAGGTCAAGAGTTCAAGCCCACCAGAGGACACCACCACTAGTGTGCCCTTGAGCAAGGCACTGACTTAACCCTAAATTGATGCAGGGGACTACCACTGTAATTTCACTGTAGTCGCTTTGGATAAAAGCTAAATGACTTTAATGTAATGAACAATGTTCTCACAGAAACAAATCATCTTCCTAATTGATCAGACCTTCAGTGTGTGTTAAACTAGTAAAGATCAAGAGGACAAGGCCGTCAAACATATGAACAACCCTCTCCGACACTATATATAATAATATGCATAACTCCATAATTGAGCTCGCTAACACTTGGTGTCTATCTATACACAGGCATCATGGCCTGACCTGCATGACCATTTCTGCCAGGCATGTGCATGGCTATACATACACACACACAGCTAACACAGCCTGTTAGGATATTTAGGCTGAATTGAACTAATAATACTACATTCCAGCTAAGCCGCCTACCACCCAGGATGATTAGAGAAGAGTACCCACCAGAGACAGGTATTGAGCCGGCCAGAGAAGAAGCTAGCCCGCTGGGTGTGATGGCTGGCTCCTCCAGAGACCCATCACACTGGGTGCTGCAGTCCCGGCTCGGGGCCTTCTTCGTGGGCACTCGTTCTCCACGGGGTAAGGGGGGTAGGAGGGCTACAGCAGCAGTGCTGGTGGTGGTGGTGGTGGTGGTGGTGACAGCTGAATCTGTAGCCGTCTGGTCATCCGATAGGCTTTTCACTACAAACACACGACAAAAAGAGGAAGCCAGTGTGAATGACCGCGCCCACCCTCTAGACAGACAGACAGACAAACATCTGCTGTAACTGGCTGCTATTCTGGAGCGGCTATTCCGGAGCCGCAGCGGAGACGACTTGCATTCCGGCATGCGGAGTCAAAGATGTCAAACGTCTATTTGGAGTCGACGCCCGTCTCAAAAGCTTTTTTAGTCCTTTTTTATTTTAATTATTTTTTTTAGGAAGTGCACATTCTTCCCCGGCGACACTGAGGAGCCGGTCACCAGTTGTCACTTCTTAATAGCAATCCTAAAAGAAGGGGGGGGGGGGGGGGTCCGGTCAGTGTATGAGCTGTTCTCACCTTTCCCCCTGGAGGAGTGGTCGCACGGCCCGGCGATCGTCGTGGCGATAGACGGGACGGATCTGGTGGGGCGGAGCCCCTGCTGCTCCCGCTTGGAGCGCTGATGGAGCACCTTGATCACCGCGTCCTTCTCCAGGAGCTGGGCGTGAAGGGCGCGGATCCTACAAGGACAACCCAACAGAGAAATGCATCAAGGAAACCAGTCTGAGCGAGAAATAAAAGGTCTCTAGCATAGTGTGTACTCTAAACACAAAACGCTCTCTGCTTCAGCTGCAGTCTCCAACATGTCTGTCATCAAATTACAGATTAGACTGGAAGAATTCTGGATACACACACAATACTGGAACAGATCCAGAAATGGAGTCTCACAAGAACTAAAAGACTCTAGTGTACAGTACACAGTATACAGGGTGTACTTTAAAAACAGCAATAAGCTCCCGGCTTCAACTGCAGAGTCTCCAAAATAATTGTATTAAATTAAATCAAATCTAATGTATTTGTATAGCACATTTCATGCGAACTGCTTACTGATTAGACTGGAAGATTACTAGATAAACCTACACACAGACTACACTCAGTGTAATGTTTCTGATCCGAGCAGAGGTAAAAGCTCTCACCTGTTCTCCATCTCTTGGTGCTTATAGTTGGACAGGGGCAGGTGGTCGTTGAAGCTGTTGTTAGGAGAATGACCAGGAGAGTGGTTGATGATGGTAGTGTCTCTGTTCAAACAGGAAGAGGAAGATGAAAGCATGTGAATGCATGGCCTCACCAATTTCGTAGTTTTTGTTCACAACTGAAAGGTAGCCTGCTTTTAATATCCAATGAACCTGTGTTGTTTTAATATCCCGCCCTCCCTCCCTCACTTACTCTATCCTTCTATCTAGCTCATTAGGCCAAGGAGTCCTTTTTAGGTGCCAAATCTAATTACTCCCTGCAATTAAAGTTTCAACAACCTATCCCTCCCTGCCTCTTTGCTAGTGGACCTCCAGCCATGCCAGGAATTGGATTTTCCCTTGTGCCAGCACACCTGGTGCAATTAGTCAAAGCCTGGCTGTATGAGACTAATTACACCAGGTGTGTTAGAAACTGGGAAGATGGATAGGTGGTCAAGATGGAAGACCCGGAATGGATAGGCGGTCATTGAGGACTGGGTTGGGAAACACTACTCTATGCGTTCAGCCCTCCCTCTCTCTGTCCGTCCGTCCGTCCGTCCCCTACCTAAGCGGCAGCAGTGGCAGCATCCATCCATCCATCCATCCATCCATCCCACTAGGCCAAGGTTTCCTTTTTTTTCAAAAACCCATCCCTCCCTCCTTCTTTCTCCTCCCTTTCCTCACCTCTGAGCGGCGGCGGTGGCAGCAGCGTCCATGGCAAACTGCCTCATGGTGCTCTCCTCCAGGTACTTCTGCTCCCACTTTGTGATGTCCGCCTCCAAGGCCAGGATGCGCTCCTCCCTCTCCCTGAGCTGCTGCTGCTGCACGTTGGGGAAGCAGGGCTCCGAGGGGTCGGAGGCCGCACGGGACTGCCACTGCCAGGGAGGAGGAGGAAGGGAGCCACACAGCCACGGAGGAAGAGGAGGATGAAAGGGGACACAGCCACGGAGGGAGAGAGGGAGGAAGAAAGGGGACACAGCCACGGAGGGAGAGAACAAATGTTAGTTTAGAAGAAAGTAAAACATCAACGGGTTTGGTTCTGGGTTATTTAGTTATATTTATAAAAATATCATTTCACTACGTTGTGATTTTGTCAGAACTGCCCTTTCTGTGTTCTACCATATATTTCATCCGGTGTTTGATTTGGAAACTATATATTTTTTTGTGCCGCTACAAAGCACTTTATTTTAAAGGCTAT
This sequence comes from Galaxias brevipinnis, assembly GCA_036023535.2. NCBI lineage: Eukaryota > Metazoa > Chordata > Actinopteri > Galaxiiformes > Galaxiidae > Galaxias > Galaxias brevipinnis. Next base: position 14,937 of record JAVQIZ010048342.1, read on the forward strand.
ATTATTGCTAAATAATTTTTATATTGTTTTTACCTGCGTGCGAGTGAGTCAGTGTTAAAGTGAAGTGTGAGAACGAGCGGGCCTTCGCCCCACATCTCGTCAGACTGTCTCACCTGCTGCGCACGGAGGTTCTTGAGCTCCTGCTCCAGCCGCGTGCGGAGCCTCAGCTCCAGGCTCTCCCTCTTCTCGCAGGCGGCCTGCAGCTGGGCCAGGGAGCTCTGCAGGCGCTCCACTTTCTCCACGTAGGCCCTCTTCCTCCTCAGCTCCTCCTCCAGCTGGCGGTTGCGGGCCTGCGCCGAGCCCAGAGCCAGGAGGCGCTCCTCGCCGGAGGAACGTAGACGCTGCAGCTCTCTCTCCAGGCACTCGCGCTCTCTCTGCTGCTCCTCGTCTGACGGAGAAAAACAATCAAAGAAACAACATAACGTTAGATGGATCTATAGATAGATTTCAGGGAAACAAAATAAGAGAGAAAAATTTAACTTTACGCAGGTTAAAGTATGTCATTTCAGAGAGAGATAGAGAGCGAGGGAGAGAGGGAATGAAAGAACGAAACGTTAGAAGGGTGAGATTATGTCAACGCAGAGAGACTGACAGGCTGACAATGAATGAGGGATTGAAGCTTCAATTCCTACTCGGCACAAAGATGCTCTTCGTTGTAAAATACGTAGAGCTCATATTTAAGTAATAATATTTTCTATAGCCATGGTCCCTTATCCCAAGTTTCCCCCCTATCTAAAAGACGTCAAGTCCCGGCAAAATACTTCAACAGAGAAACCCAGTCGTCTACATCAGTCATAAACTCACCCCTTAACTTGAAAAGAAAACAAAAAGATTTCTCCTCCCTCTATCCCCCCTCGCCCCCCAAAAGGGCTATTGTTATGCTCATGTCAGAGGTATTCATTGACTACCATAGCAGGAGGAGGGGTGTGTGTGTGTGTGTGTGTGGGGGGGGGGTCAACCCTTTGAGTGGCCTATTAGAAGGGTCAATCGTGATGTCACACGGTCTCTGGGTAACGGCACGCGAAGCAACATGAGGTGCTGCTCCATTTACACAACACTGTAAAGGAATGTGGGGAAGAGTCAACCCCCCCCTCCTCTTCCTCACCTCCCCCTTCCTCCCCATACACTCCGTTTCTCTGTGCATCTGCTAATGTTCATCTAAAGGGTTCCGTATCAACCACATGAGAAGCTATAGTCTTAAAATATCTTATATGGCACACACGTATTAAAAAAAAGATCTAGCCTTATTTCTCACACCTGATTGTTTACACTCACTTAAAATGCCAATCTCCTAAGTGATCAAAAAGGTAAGGGAGTGACTCAGACCCGTCGCCATTAGTTACATGGGAGACATGTGGTATGACTGAGAAATGGAGAAAGCAGGCAGGCACGCAGGCTTCCTCTGATCCGCTTTAGCTCAAAGCCAATGCTTTGTAGAGGGAAAAGGCCATGGGATTGGTTACAAAAGGGCAGGAAGTAAACAAAACAACTAAAAAAGGATAGAAGAATCTAAAATGGATAGAAAATTAAAAAAGGATAGAAATGACTGTACTTTTGAACTGTTTATATGTCCTGTGGAAATGACAATCTGACGGCCTATTGCATAATACAATAAAACAATCATTTGAAAATGTCTCTCTCTCTTACAGCAGGTTGGTATGAGCTTGAAAGTGAAACTTCTTGTTGAGTTATGTAACGAGTGCAGGATCAGCTAGGGTTGATTCAAAAGGTATATATAGCGCAATATATAGTCAGTGAAATGGAATGGAAAAATAATCTAAATTTAACCAACAGTAAAATTAATTGTTATAAATACCATTTTCAAAAACGTTAACAGATACATCTGAGTTTTAACTAACTCATTAAGAAGTTGTAGCCTGGAGTTGCAAAAAAGACCAATAAAAAAAACCCTCACACAACTGACCGACCATGACTTCAAATACTGAGGTAAAGAGATGCCCAAATAAGGAGTGTACCATATAGCGAAGAGGTCATCCTGAGTCAGAAATGGAATGCCCTAGAATAGAGATTCCCTCCCATTATACCTCAAGCCCTGTGGAGAACAGGGAGGGGGGGCATTCCCTATGTTGGAACAGCCTGAAAATACCTGAAAAAAATGCCTGGAATCCGAGGCACATTTACAGCCGCAGTGAAGGGGAAAAAAATAACTCTGGTACTTAAGTGCTAAGAGTAACTCGTCTTTAACAGTGTGGACAGTGTTTTCTGGCGCGGGCCAAACCAAACACAACACAACACCACCTCAACTTGACATCTCAGCGGCAAAACTCTGTGCCAGCAAATGTGTGTGGTGTTTAACCACCATCATCATCATCATCTGAAATTCAAGCGATTTTGAATGCTCAACAGGTTGGCTATCTGTCTATTTTTTATGTAGTTGAGAGGTTTTAAAAAAACGTACTTTGCTCAAGGAGTTTGGTAAAGATGTGCTGTTTCTTGTCCGTAGATTCCACTTCCTCTGCTACTCTCCGTTTAGTTGCTGTGTCGAGACGCTCTGAAAATCAAAAGTAAAACAAACATCAATCAATTAGCACGTTGGAATTCTTATTTACAAGGTTCGAGTGTGCATATTCGATGTATGAAAAAAAAAAAAACGTTTGAAAAAGACACATGAGTCCAAGCCTCAATCAACGGTCTCCTGACCTCTCAGGTCTCTGTTGAAGTCGTGCATCCTCTTGATCTCAGCCTCTAGTTTGTTCCTCATAGTCTTCTCCAGGGTTTCCCGCTTGGCCGAGCCCTTCATCAGCGTCTCGTAGGCCTCCGATATTCTCTGGATCTCCAGCTCCAGCTAAAAAAAAAAAAGAGTAAAAAACAAAAACATTTATGTACACGTTTATATAATCAACTTCCATTGTCCCAAAAAGAACGCAAAGCCTCTCAATACATCTCACAGGAGGAGACGGTGAAAATAACGTTCCGTTTGGACCGCAGTCATGAAGGTTTGGCTGGCTTGTACATTGGAGCGTTGCCTAAACTGCAGAATGACTGCTTTGTTTAAAAAAAAAAAAATAATAAAAAAAAGGATATTGAAATTCTCTAGCGAACACTTAAATATTACTCCCAGATGTCAAGCCATTTATCTTGCTAAGGTGGCAGTGTGCCATTATGCCGGGGGAAGGTCAAAGGTGGCAGTGAGCCATTATGCCAGGGGAAGGTCAAAGGTGGCAGTGTACCATTATGCCAGGGGAAGGTCAAAGCAACAGGAAGTGTCGACAGCATTCCATTCACTGGAACGGGAACGTTTCTATCAACTCTACAGGATATGCTAAGAAAGGGCATTTACAGGTGAGTGTAGTTATGTGTAGTGTTGGCGAATAAATCAAATCTGACTAAGTAGCTTTCATTGAGTTGTATAACAACACAGATTGTAATGAGGTTTTGATGAGGTAGAAAAAAAAAAAAAAAAGAGTAATCAGGCCAAGTTACGATCATGGCAAACGGTCTAAACTAAATTCTTCAATCACTTAATTATGTGTCACTGGAAATGATTGATTATATAAAGGAACTAAAACAATCACTCCATTCTATTCAGTGTGCACATTCCAAACCAACTAGACAGCTTATCAGACAGATATGCTGCATTGGCAAACACTACTAAGTTGTTTATGATTTTACACACCCCTTTGTGAACCCAATAGACTTTTATTTTCTACATTCCAAAGTATGAATCTCCTACGAGAGAATGAAGGCAGTGAGGTTTGTCACTGAGGGCTCACCAATGAAAAAGAAAGGGCTTGCTTCAAACACAGAGCAAGAAAAGATAAAAAGATTCCATGAGAACGCAATCAATCAGAATGTTAAATCAACAAAACTTCACTATAATAAATAAAAAAATAGTTTTATTTTTCTCTCACCTTCTGAAGTCTAGCAGCCTTCTCGTTGTAGCCTTCCAGCTCCCTTCTCAGCATTTCGTTCTCCTTCATCAAAAGGTCCATTTGAGCTGGGCTGCTGTGTCCACTGCCATGCCCGCTGCTGTGGCTGCTGCTGCCCGGGGTGAAAGCCATGAGGCCAGCCCCAGCCCCAGCCCCAGCCCCAGCCCCAGCATCAGGAAGGCAGGCTGTGGGGTAGAGGTCATGGAGCTGCTGCTGCGGGTGGTGGAGAGGCACCTGGTTCTGCTGAGGCACATACCTGACGGAGACACGGAACAGTTTGTTACCACACTGCGGAGAAAAGAACAGGGAGGGGCTGCGGAACTTCTAAAGAGACCGAGCATTCAGTATGGCGGGTCCTTCCCCTGCCCTAAAACAACCTACTCTGGATGGGAACATTGAAAGTAAACTGGGGTTGACGGCTGACTGTCATGGATCTGTATGGTACCACAGCCCATTGGAGACACTGGTGTCTCTTACCTGTGGTGGTGCTGGGAGTGGAACGGTGGGGGACGTTCGTTGTAGTAATGCTCGTGCTCCTGCGAGTGGCTGACCATGTATCCGGGGGCCGGGACCAGGAAAGGGTAGTCCGGGGGAGGCCCACGCGGCTCCACAGCCGCCTGCTGTCGGTAGGGACTCTCCCCGGGGCCCTGCGGAGTGGCGAGCCCCGCCTGGCCCTGGTATGACAGCTGGGGGTAGCTGTGCGACGAGCTCATGCAGGAAGCGACCTCCTCTTCCTCCGCCCTGGGGCCGCCATTTCTCTCCAGCGAGAGCCGCATGA
>JAVQIZ010048350.1:0-10480 GCA_036023535.2 Galaxias brevipinnis
AAAGTCCAAGACTTCTTGGGAATCATGCCCCCCATGTTTCCCCATGTCTGCTCTCTTTGTGACTTTGATGTGCATTCCACTATGGTGAGTAATCTACTGTCCCTTTCTCATGGCTTTACCTATAAACATTCACACATTCATTCATTTGACTCTACACATCTTGAGGTCGTATAATTCTTTCCAGTCCACTTGTCAAGACTTAATATATCCCCTGATCTTGTACATTGGCAAGTCCCCTGATCTTGCCAATGTACACAAACATATTTCTTAAACTATGTTCATGATGTTCTTTCCTTGTGGGTACAGGTCAGTTGCATATTGCCTTCTTATTTTATTGGTTTAGCCTTTTTTATTATAGACAATAGGTTATATACTGCTTTATTGAGGTTATGTTATAGTCTTAGGGACCAGTAGTATATTAGCAAGTTAATTGAATGTTATTTCATCAGGAGTGGAATCAACATACAAATGGGTTACGTCATGCTGAAAACCGGAGGCAGCTCCTCAAAATGTAAGTCATTACACAAGCTATACACTTTGAACTTTGAGTGACAACACATGCCTCACTGTCTCTTTAGTGTGAGCTTACGGTCTACATTTTACTGTTGTCTTTCCAGGTACCCAGACTGGGATCCTGGTATGGCCCCGAACAGAAGGTTTGTTATGATTCACATACCCCACACATTGTTATTATTATTAGTAGTAGTAGTAGTATAATTATCATTATCATTACTATCCTTTTTAACCAATTGTTTCATGTTTTTCTAAACTGGGTGATTATATTTTTTGGCTGAAACCATAGTGATTTGACCAGAACAGTTGTGTTGCTAAACAAGTCCTGTTTCTTACTGTTTTTCTCAGCTCGGGATCGTTTATTTCTGAGACAACCAACCGTGCCGCTGGGCTAATTGGTGCTTCCCCATTGGCTGGTAGACAACCAGGCGGCAGCATGCCGTCAGGCTGGGGTAAGGGGTCAGAGTACAATCACAATTCAGATTGAATCAGTGTTAGAACCAAGGGGTTCATGTAGATTTAATGCACAGCCTGGCTGCTGCTTGGAGTAATGGAGTCCGCCAAAGAAGAAAATGAATCTGCAAACTGGAAATGGGTTTTTAAAGTGATTATATACGGAATAATATCAAAGGCTTTCGTTTATTTGTTAAATAAATTGAAAATGACTTGTGTTCGTTTTTTAAGTTGTGTATGTAACAACAACTAGTTAAAGGGATACTTCATTGATTTTCTTAAACAATACAGTTGTTTAGGCAAAATTAAGTAAGTATATTGAACAAGTTTGGGTCATAGGAACAATGTAAGTGAAATTCAAATTTTTCTGACCACCGGCATTTTAAATGGTTAGGTCATTTTACACCACAATGCCCATAGATTGTGGTGCGAATCAAACCTAGAAGCAGCAAATGCTTTACCCTTGGCTGAAAACGGCAGTAGTTTTAAAAATTCAGGAAGGATGACGCAATAGTCAACTCGTTTGACATTCTGCTGTTTGATTGCGAAATCCTAAATGACAATGCAATGTTTAAATTAGAACATTGGTATCTGATGAAAAACATTTCAAAAGATCGAAAATGGGTGAACTATGACAGCAGAATCTCAGTGGCAGGCTGTTCTTACATGAAGTCATGCCTTGGTTTCAGGTGGGGGTGCAGGAACTGGTTTTTCAGGCAAGGGTCAGCCTCATTCTGGACAGCCCAAGGTAAGGATTTGTATTGTCTTAATAGTAGTCCTTCAATAAGAATAGCTTGTGTCAACTAAAACATGTTTACAACATTGAAAACATTTTGAATGCTGTCCATGGTTTGAAGGAATGTTAGGTAATCCAATTGTTAGTTAAGGAATTGGTCAACACTAAGGTCATGTCTGTTCCTCAGTTAAGAAGCAGAGTGGTTGTGGCTAGATACGACAGGAAACCACAAATTAACGAGGTTCTTTTTGCGTTTGCGCAACCGTTTGGCAACCTGCGAGAGCACATCCTCCTCAACAACAAGGTAAAACAGGGCCTAGTGTCCGCTAAGATTTTAGTGAGAATGTATGTATGTGTGTTTTAGGTAACATGTACTATGTTTGTTCTCTCAAGGCCTTTCTGGAGATGGAGACCCACAAGCAGGCTCTGGATATGGTGTCACACTACCAGCAGCAACCAGCTATCATGCATGGGAAGAAAATCCACTTCTACCTGTCTAAGGAACTCATGTTCATTGAGGTAAGGACATTGAGAGATCCTTTTGATCGGTTTTGGTAAAACATACAAGGTACACTGCTATTTAATGCTTCTTTTGTTTCTTTAATGCATCCAGAAAGGTGACCGAGGTCCCAGAGAGGTGAAAGGAAGAGCGAGCCAAGTTGTGTACTTCTCCAGCCTTCCGCTAGAAGATGAAAAGAAGATGGAGCTCCTGACAATTGCTCGCCGTTTTGGCACTGTGGAAAAGCACCTGTTTTTAAACAAAGAGGTAATACAAAAGCACTATAGTACTCTTTGGAATGGGTTCCATGTAAATACAACTTATTCTCTGTTGTTGTTAATGAACCTACGTGCACCGTTCTTAATCTTTGTTTTTACTCCTGTGATAGGTTTAAAAGCTACAGATTTCAAGCGTCATACAAATGTTACATGAATTTTTTTCTCCTAGGCTTTTGTGCAGCTGGGCACTCCGGAGGATGCTCAGATGCTGGTAAAATACTACACGTTGAATCCTCTGACCATCTGTGGCAAGAGTGTCCGTCTCAACATCTGTGCCAAGTACAAAACTTTGAAGTAAGTCATTACAATACAAAACCCATCGTTAATCCCAGATTTGGAAAAGTATTGCATATTGCTGTTTGGGGGTGTTGCTGAACCTCAATAAGATGATTTTTGACACTTCTTAAAATAAATGTTTAAGCAGTAGTTTTTCTGTAGAATACATAATACATATGAGCACACAATTTTTCACGTAACCATGGTGTGTTTCCAGTGTTAATCGTAATAAGGCCAGCCAAGGAGGGGCAGGATCAGATGGTAGAGGAAGACAATGGAGCAGCGGCACAAGCTCTGGGACCAAAACCTCCTCCAAGGGGTCCACCAAAGCCACCTCCTCCACAAGCGCCAGGGAGGGGAAGAAAGAAGCGAAGTCTATGGAGGAAGAACCGCCAGCAGAGGAAGATGGCTTGGATGAGGAGGTGGCTGGAGTGATGGAGGGTGACGAAGATGACAATGGAGAGGCTGCAAACAGTGACGTGGGGATTCCAGAGGAAGTAGATGAAGCCAGCAATGCGGAGAAGTCAGAATCTGGCAACACAACTCTGGAATCCAGGGACACCTCAGAACAAGATCAGGAATCAAGTATGGGTCCAGAAGAGGCCACTTCCAACAGTAGTGGCATCTCTAAGAACACTGGACAGCAGCAGGAGAAGGGGGCAGATGAACAGGCTGAAGCTGAGGGCAGTGAACCTGGTGACACTGAGGCGTCCACAGAAGAATCGCAGGCCAAAGACGAGACAAGCACTGCTGAGCCAGCAGAGGACTCAGGACATGCTGAGGGAGATATACCTGAAGACCAGGTAAATCAAAGCAAAAGCAAATTATGATCCACTTTCTCTTGTCAGTCCTCCCTATATTCAATCTATCTAAATATACGGTTTAATATAATTTGGTTCTTCGTATGTTTTGTAGGAAGGCAGTATGGATCAGGATGACTTAGAGAACATGGATGACTTTGTGACGCTGGATGAATTGGGAGAGGACGAAGATCCACTTGAATCCTCAGAAGATTCCTCCATCGGTGAATTTTTTTTTTACAAATACTAATTTTCAAATGCAGTTATTAATACAATTTTAAAATATAGCTACAAGACTCTGAATGGGGTTCTTATCATAAAATAAATGTTGACATTTGGTGCTATTTTCATTTGTTTATGTCATGTTGGTTATAACTCTGTCCTTGCTCTTTTTCTTCCTTTGCAGATAACTCAAGAAAGGGGGTACGTGCATGTTCATATTTACTTATTATTTATGTATTCGTTCATAAACTTAATTCATAAATATTAATTCATAAACTTCTATGCATATTCCCCAATCTTTTTAAAGAAATTGGTCTTCATGATATAATTTGTAAATGATTTAAAATGAAATTATTTATAGTCTTCATAATGGTCCCCAATTTTAACTATATTTTGTACCTGTTGTAGGGCATGAGGGTTGTCAACATAGTTGGCTTTAAGCGAGGTTATGGTTTCCTCAACGAGCTTTTGTCACTTGCCAAACCCTTTGGGAAAGTTGTCAAACATCTGGTGCTAGACCTACGGCCTGAGGTAAATCTTAAAACTGTTGTTGATTTTTTTTTTCAGGGTTTAATAAACCAGTGAACAAAAACATAAGATAGCTTAACATCCTAAGGACTTTTTGTAATTATTTTTATTTTGTGATACTAAGGCTTTTCTGCAACTTGCAACTGAAGAACAGGCAAAAGCAATGACTAGGTTTTACCATGGAAATGTTACCCCAATGGTGTGTGGACGAGCTGTCCGAATAAACCATTCACAGACATACCCCACCATCAAGGTGAGCCCCTCTTACAAAAACTAATTTGTCAAATGCTAGAGGACTTGAATACATTTGGACACAGTGTGTCACACACTACTCATTTCTAGGCTGCAATTGTTGGGTGTTGAGGGCACTGCACTCTCTCTTCTTCAGTAATACCTCACAGACATACATAAATTCATCTCACTTAACGGACACACATCTGATAGGTCTCCAGTCACAGGGGGTTCATAATCTATATCCTTCCTCTTGGTCTTCCATCATAGGTCCGACAACTTCACTGATATTTTCCAGTCTTTTAGGTAAAATACTCTAAGAAGCTCATAAAACAAAAAGCAAGTTCACAGCACTTTAATTTAATTTCAGTATTAGTATAAGTATTAGTAGGGAATTCCATAACTTGGGTGCAGCACAGCTAAAAGCATGGTCAACCATGGAGAAATATTTTGTGCCGGGGACTAATGGGTGACCAGAGTCAGATGAGAGGAGATTGCGAGTTGGAGTGTGAGGGTGGAGAAGTTCAGCAATGTAGGTGACTGCCAGTCCATGTAATGCTTTGTAGGTAGTTAACATGAGTTTGAATATCATGCGGATATTGATAGGTGCCAGTGGAGTTTGACAAGGGTAGGGGGCTGCCAGGGCCTGGTATGAGTAAGAATTCCAGCAGCAGATTTTTTACTATATTGGAGTTTGTTTATTGCTTTTGCTGGAAGACTAAAGATAATGGCATTGCAATAGTCCAAGCAGAAGATGAAAAATGCTTGAATGACGGTCTCCGCAGTGGAATCATTGAGGATCAGTTGAGGCCAGCAACTGTGTAAAAAAGCTGACTTTGTGATGCGGCTCAAATGACAGGGAAGTCAAAGATTACTACCCCCCGGGTTTCTGACCTCATCGCTGGAGTGGATGTTGGAACCATCAATGTTCATATCTAGCTCATCCAGCTTTTTAGTCAGAGTCCTGGGGCCAATGAAAATCACCTCAGTTTTTTCTTAATTTAATTTAACAAAGTGATGAGGGGGGCAAGAGGGCAGTGGGTTTAGTATGTAGGGAGATTTGGCTTACTACTTCGTGTGTGTAAATTACGCTTTGTACATTTTTATAGATTATCAATTCATTCATAAATCAATTTTATAATCAATCAAGGTGATGAAGTGTAATTACCTATACGGAGCACCACCACACAGAATTTAGCTTGGGCACGGCTCTGTTGGAAACCGAATCTTTATCATTAATTTAATAGTTAACATTTTCAATCTCAATTCTGAAGTAGAGAAGTCTTATGTTACGAGAATAAATGATTGTATGAAATGAAATGACACAGCTGGGTTTAAATGCAAAGCAATTCTATTTGTTTAATTATCTAAAGAAGCATGATAATTATGTTACTACACAGAATGGCTAAATGATAATATCGATCAACTAAAATGGTTAGTAGGGATTTAACGCTATGGTTACAATCTAAACATACACAGTATAACAGTTAAAATATTGACAAATTATGGTAAACACAACACAGCATTTACTAAAGTTGTCTAGGCTCTAGAATCAAAAGCTCAATGTTACGGAAAGTGAGCTTTACGTTACTTTGAGACGATAGGGGGCGTTGTGTAGTAATGGAATGAATTTTGATCCTTCGCCAGTGTTGCAGCGGACCAAAGTGGAGATGTTGTCTGTGGTTTTAGTGGTACAGTTCTGAAACACTGTTGTGTGAAGTTGGAAAGTTCTGAAAGTTTGTTGTTTGAATAAAGTTAACGTGGGTTTTGGGTTTTCTTTGGCGAGGTCGTCGACCTTGTGGGGGTAAGAACAAAGGTGAGCTGGTTCAGTCTTGGTGATGGAGCTATCCTCTGGCTCACGTACATTTGGTTAAAAGCTCTGAATCGTTTGAATTAACGTTGGAAGTTGTGGAGTCCCGAAAGTGGTTTGAATAAGGGTTTCTTTGCTCTGAAATGGTAAAGTTAAGTTCGAAAGTGTGGCAAGGGTTTGCGAGCCTATAGTGAGGTCAAAGGCCTTAATTCCTTTGTTCTGAAGGTTGCTGGCAGACCGCGTGGTTCCAGGAAAAAGGGGGTGTGATTATTTCACCACAACAACCCAGTGGCCTCCGGGTTGAGTCTTGGATGTTTAAAAGCATAGCTTCCTGTTTGAGAAAACTATTTATAGTATGTTTAGAAAGGGGATGTCCAGAAGGTGGCCTGGGTCATCTGATTGGCTGCATGCCAATGGGCATAGGTGTAAATTCTCACACTTGATAAGATCAGTCAGGATTGCCAGTTTACCTCATATCGTTTTGTTTCTATTTACGTATACATACTTGGAATATGATCTATATAACATCTGCAAAGGTTACAAAATGTAATTATGAACAATTTAATACCAAACACGACTATGCTAGCTATGACGGTTAACTTAGAAAAACAACATAGAAAATATAATTATTAGAAATATAAACAATTGATGTTACAATTTCTTTGAATTGAATGCTCTTTAGGCAACAATCTCTTAATCCCAATTTCTTAATCCTTAGAGTTGTAGCTGGAATTGCTGGAATAGAGTCAAGGTATTTATGGCGCTTTGTGTTGAGAGAAAATGCTGGTTGCTCTGGAATGTTTCCCAGGGGGCATTTTGGGCATGAGGGGGAAGATTTGGGGATTGGTTTCCTTACAAGTATGCATATAAATTTGAGTGTCATCTGCGTAGAAGTGGAATTTTAAGCCAAAATGGAGCAGTATATGACTGAGTGAGAGCATGTAAATAATAAAAAGTAAAGGACTAAGCCTTGAACACCTTGAGGTTTAGCTAACGTTAGCTACCTATATCAATATGTTAACTGGGATGTTCTGTGTCTCGATTGTTTGGGCAAAATTATATTAGCGATGGTAAAGTCACCAAAGTCATGGTAGACCTGAACAGAGAAATACCTATTTCACTGTCATAGGCAATGAGTATGAAAGTTACCAGTTGAAATTATCGCCCAGGCAGGAAGTGTCATTGAAAATGTAAATTTTGGTGCAGAACAAACGTTCTGCGGTTTGCCTGATTGAAAGGCTCTGCTCTAAATGATAGGACTGTAGGAATTTTTTTTCTAAATTAGTTTTTTTCAAGACATCTCAGGATAGAAGAGCAGTGGATACATTACGACTATAGAAAACAAAACTACGGGACGAGAAAGAATATAATTCCTCCACAATGAAAACATTTAAATACTTTGACCTGTCCGTCCAAGACGTTGCCAGACATACAACATCTATTGTTGCAAAGCGGAATCTTGTGTTGTGTAGGAAGCCTAAGGTGAGGTAGCTATTTTGCATTTGTATGCATTGTGTTATCATACCTAATGATATCATGTGACTAAACCATGACATTTTGTTAACATAACTGTAGCTGTTTCAGGAATATTAGAGTGCTCTGGTTGACCAGAAAAGTAGATTTGCAATTTTCCCATTCGACCTACAGAGACCAAGTCACACAAAAGAAACATTTTTGTGCAGAATGATTAAATTATTAGGGTATGCCGTATAGTAATTTATTGGCATCACAATTGAACGAAAAAACAACAAGACACAAACAGTGAACACAATTAAAAACAAATCGCCTGTTGCACATAACATAAGACCGTTTCAATTATATTATTAAATTAATAGCAGCCTTGCAAAGCTTGGTAGCTTGTGCAGTATGACTGATTGTTATAAATAATAGTTTGAGCATAAAGAATATAACTAAAAATACATTCTAGAGGTATGTAGTATGGTTCCTGCAGAAGAGTTCTCTATCAGTGTAATTAGGGTGAGACTGGGTTCTTCCAAACACAATATTCATTTATTGTTTGGAATTACTTTTCTACATCACACACTTTCTACTAGGACCCGTAATTGACCTGTATCAAATTAAAACCCATACCACAATTAGTTATACAGTAGACTAGTGTTAACAATGCATTTTATATCAGAACCAACCTGAAACTGCTCTAAATCATATTTACTTAAGAAATACACTACCACTCAAAGGTTTGGGGTTATTTAGAAATGTCCTTATTTATTTTTAAAAGCAAAACAATATATAGTAATAGCTATAGTCGAGACATTTTTTATGGTAAATTACTATTATACCGGAAAACTTCTTTTTAATGGAAAATCTACATAGGCGCATAAAGGCACATTTTCAGCAACCATCCAATAGTTGTTCCAATTGTACAATGTGTTACCTAACCCAAGTGTATTGTGTTAAAAGGCTAATTGATCTTTAGAAAACACTTGTGCAGTCATGTTAGCACAGCTGAAAACTGTAAAAAATAATAATAAAATAAGCAATAAAACCCTCCCTTGGGCTGATTGAGTATCTGATGCATCAGCATTTGTGGGTTTGATTATAGTCTGAAAATGGCCAGGACAAAAATTACTTTCTTCTGAAACTATTAAGTCTATTCTTGCTCTGAGAGGTGAAGGCTATTCAATGAAAGAAATTGCCAAGAAATTGTGAATCTCATGTAACAGTGTGTACTACTCCCTTCAAAGAACAGTGCATACTGGCTCTAACCAGGATAGAAAGTAAGTGTAAGTGTAAGGCCCCGGTGCACTACTGAGCAAGAGTACATCAGTCTCAAGTTTGAGAAACAGATGCCACACGGGTCCTCAACTGGCAGCTTCATGAAATGGTACGTGCAAAAAAACAGTCTCAATGTTAACAGTGATGAGGTGACTCCTGGATGGAGGCTTTCTTGGCAGAGTAGCAAACAAAAATCCATACATTTCAGACTGACCAATAAAAGGAAAAGGTTAAGAGGGGCAAAAGAACACAGATGTTGAACAAAGGAAAAAAGTGTTATGGACAGACGAATCTAAGTTTGAGGTGTTTGGAAGAACATTTGTAAGATGCAGGAAAAAAAATAAGATGCTGGAGGAGTGCTTGACGCCTTCTGTCAAGCATGATGGAGGAAATGTCATGGTTTGTTGCAGGTAAAGTGGGAGATTTGTACAGGGTAAAAGGGATCTTAAATAAGGAAGGCAAGCATTCCATTTTGGAACGCCATGCCATACGCTGTGGACGGTGCTAGATTTGAGTCTATTTCCTCCTACAACAGTACGGTGACCAAAAGCACAGTTCCGAACTATGCAAGACCCATTTAGGGAAGAAACAGTCTGCTGGTATTCTGTCTATAATGGAGTACCCAGCTCAGTCACTAGATCTCAACCAAATTGAGCTGTTTGCAGCTGGAATGCCAATGGTCTGCAAGGCTGTAATTGCTGCAAATTGATGATAGTCGAAAGCAAAGTCAGGTCAGCAAAGTAAAAAACATTATTTCTAACCTTGCCAATGTGGTGTTAATTTTGGTTTCTGGGAAAGTGTAGCTCGCCGAGGCCCACCGACATGTTGACGGGGAATCCTACCAAACCCTAAGCGTCTTCGCAGTGCGTCAAACAATAGCTGATTGGTTAAGTGGGGTAGGAAGCAAGTTGATATTCGGAAATATTTTGGCAGCAACCAAATCAAATGTCAAGGCAGATGACACAATGGAATGGAGAAGAGGCAGATTTTCAATTGCCTTCGAATCATATTAGTGGTTTTGTATGCCCTAAGCTTGTTCTGCATGTTTTAAACGTGATCTATAAATAAACCTGATTTGATTTGACATAAGAAAATATGAAAAGCAGTGGGCAACCTTCGGTCTCTTTGTTTACACTTTCGCGGGATAGGAACAGGAGTTTCCGTGTCTGTGCTTCTACGGTTTTCTGTACATTCTGGATTACTGAATGTGACACTGCCACCTAGTGGGCCCGTTAAACTAACGTTGAAGTATGTAGGCAAACTACTGTGCGAATGTAAGGAATAAGGTATTGCTGCGGCTGGGTCCTTGCCTGGCAAGTTCTGCCCCCCATGCCCTTTTGTCTATTGGTTGTTACTTGCCAAACTAGAACTGGCAGGCCTTTCCTGCCTCCCCTGCTT
>JAVQIZ010048422.1:0-23796 GCA_036023535.2 Galaxias brevipinnis
TATATTTAAAGGGAGTAGAGTAATGCATGTTATATATCTAAAGGGAGTAGAGTAATACATGTTATATATCTAAAGGGAGTAGAGTAATGCATGTTATATATTTAAAGGGAGTAGAATAATGCATGTTATATATCTAAAGGTAGTAGAGTAATACATGTTATATATCTAAAGGGAGTAGAGTAATACATGTTATATTATCTAACGGGAGTAGAGTAATACGTTAAATAAATATATTTGCATCTAAAGTGAGTAGAGGTTAAAGTAAATAGGGGAATGCCTCCATTACCTGTTTGGCTTGCTGTGGGCCTTCTGTTTCTGGTATTCGTACTCTTCTCGAGTTCTGGGTCGAACCACTTCCTCTGAACTAGGCTGAATATAAACATATGTTGTTGTTTTTTTCAATTTGTGCAGTTTGACGTTGTTCTGTTGTCACATTTACTAAAATGTTGACAGCTTTTTTTGTCAGTCACAATATACAATCCTAACAACGTTGTGTTCATACGGACATACTGGCAAAGCAACGAATCCCTCCACTTAAAAACAAGTCCTCATGCAATTCCTAAAGTCAGTTAATTTATTGGTCAAACTATTTCAGTTCCGTTCTATTCATCTGCTAAACTATCCAATGAATGAATGCTCTTATGATGATTTAACCAGGACAACTACTAGAACAAATGATGAAAATTTTTCTGGAAGTCAAAGGAAAGGCGGGTGTGTCACCTTGTAGTCCCCCTCGGGCCTTCTCCTTTCCATAGCTAGTCTCTCTTTCTCCTTCTCTTTTTCTTTATTCTTCTTGTAGCCCTTCTTCTCTTGCTCCATCAACAACCGAGCGATTTCCTGTCAACACATCTTTTGAATTATCTACTGGAAACTTCTTGAGTGCAAACATGGCCAAACTCACAAACGCAAACGGTTCCACTTCTTAATTGCCAGACAAAGTGTATCAGCGTTTGCATGACATTTTTGTTTCGTTTAAGTTCACCATGATATACAGTACCAGTCAAAAGTTTGAGCACACTTTCCTATTCACTTGTATGGTACTGTAGGTTTACCAAAGGCAATGAGTCATTGGCGAACAAACTGGTGTTGTAAAAAAGAGAAGTGTGATAAATGGCCAAACAAAAAGACATAGGTTAGAGAAAACTGAGCAAAAGTAGACTGCAGCCTCCTCACCTCATCCTGTGCAACTTGGGCAGCGCGCTTGTCCAACTTACTCGCCTGAAACCAAACAGAAAAACAAGGTCTTGTAAGTCATATTTTCCCCTGGTGCAAAACATCTCGTTTCCGTGTATCACTTTCCATAATATACAAATTGACTCGTTTTTAAAAACACAGCCCTTTTAATAGACGTCTAGGGTTGTGTTGCTTAAAAAGCATCTTTTGGTGTCATACATTTTTTTGATTAGTTATACATATTTGCTGGTTAGTAAAGAAGTAAACATTACATCTATGATTGTAGAGATGCATTCAACAACACCCACGACATTTGGAAATCTGATATAAAAAACAGAGAGCCTAACACAACACCATTATGCAACTGTGAATCATTAGCTTTGCTTTCCCTTCCTCCTAACCTTGAGCTCCTCCTCCTGTAGTTTCCTGGCCACCTCCATGTCCTTGAGCTCCTGCTCGTGTAGCTCCCGGAGCTCCAGCCTGCTAAGGCCCTGCGTGGCCTCGCTCAGCCCGTACTCTGGAGGTCCACCTACCAGACCTCCCGTTCCACTGCGCACGATACGACCTGCAGGGGGCACCACGTTCACACGTTACAGCCTGGGTGACAACACACACTCCCCACAAGGCTGCAGTGTAGTCGTTGTCGTCGTCCCCCACAACCCCATTGTTTTCTCTTATCTGGCATCTTAATCAATTACTTCTATTTGGAAGAAAGAAGTAATAAATACTTGTTTGTCCGAAACACTGAAGCCCTGGGGAAAGACTAATAGGCTTACAAGCAGACGCTGCTGGGAGATGTAGTCACCACACACAGTATGTAATACAGTAGAATCATCGGTTCACACGAGTGAACGGAACACCATCAGGGTCTGTGTCGGACATTAACAGTGGAATCCCCAATCATCACCATAGACTTTCTGTCATAATCATCAATTTACTGTCATCTTCTTCATCATCATCATCAACATCATTGAAAGAAAATCACTGATATAAAGGACAGTGTAGAACAAATAAAGAAAGAGATGATTGTATAGTGATTAGTGAACGGTCATATTCTGAGGAGGAGGAGGAGGGAGGGTGGTCAGCCCAATGACCGAAAGCCCCCCTCCAAGGATTACCCAAGCCACCAAACACCCAGCACCCAACACCACAACCCAGCACACCATACCCCTGCACACCTAACCCACCAATAGGCCCAGCGGGGGGCTGTACCTGGCTCCCTAGGGGGGTGGGAGTTAGAGCGCCCCCTTGCGGGTTCCTCCTCCTGACGGAGGTCTCTGTGTTCCCTCCACTCCCCTCTCCCAGTGTCGCTTCTGGGCTCCAGAAATACCTGACCAGGGCCTGAGTGGACGTTCTGACGGGCCCTGGCCTTCGTCTCCACCTCGCCATCACCGCCGTCATCATCATTATGTTCGACCCAGATGCCTTTGTCCTTGCTGTGGCTACGTACAGGCTCCTCGTCCATATTTCGCTCTCGACTTTTCGTTCTCCCTCGGGGTTTATCTTCGTCGCCGGTGCCTCGTCGGTCTCTTTCAGCACTGAGCTCCGCGTCTCTGGAGGTCTCCCTTTTATGGCCAGCCTTTTCCCTCTCCTTGTCTCGCCTGGCTTCGTGTTCCCTGTCTTTCCGTCTGTCTCTGTCCGCGTCTCTCTCGTCTCTGTGACTCTCCCGGTCCCCGTATGGGGCCCTCTCGGTGTCTCTAGGCCGATTTTTGTCTCTGTCAAAATCTCTCTCCCTGTCTCGGCCCTTGTCTCTCTCTATTAGATTCTGTGGCGGAGGCGGTCTAGAAGGCTTCTCCTTCTTCCTCACCATCCTCTCCCCGTCCGGCCCTGGCCTCTCCTCTCCCCTTTGGCCCCTCCGACCTGCCTCTGCAGACGGGTAGTCAGGATACCTATCTCCATGTTTACCTTTGGAGGGCAGCAGGTATTGCTCAGTGTGTCTGCTATGACCGCCTTCGGCCACAAGGTGGTGCTCAGGGTACCTGAAGTGACTTTGGGGTGCCGCAGGGTCATGTCTCGGGTACGTGCCTCTTTTGGGCTCTGAGGCGCTGTGACCCGGGGAACGTTGGCGGTGTGTGACTGGTGAGTTTGGACCACTGTATGGTCTTGGAGAGTGAGAACCGGACCCAGAGGCAGAGTGAAGTCGTTTGGGTTTGTCTAGGTCAAGAGGTCCTCTGTGAGCTATGTAAGAAGGATGCAAGGGAGGGACACCAGCATAGATGATGGATGGAATGATGGTGGTAGCGGTTGATAGCATGGAGACAGGAATAACAACATAGACAGGTATGAGGCAATGTTAAGTTTAGTGGGTTAGTGGGGTAAACAAATAGTTAGTTACAGCCTATTTGAGGAAGGGGTTATGAATAATATCCATGCTACAGTACAAGCACGTTGGATGCAAAGGCTGTTAATAAGAGCAGCAGCATAGGCTCTATGACTCCAAGGTTACATGTTGGTAGAAAGGATCAATATTGCTGTTTGAACAATATTGTTGTAATATTGTGACAAATTGAAGACGGCACTCCTAAAAAAAGGTTGTCAGGTAAACAAATACATTCACTAACTTGATGAGACGTAAACATTACATATGAAGTGAAGATGGTGAATATAGAGTGTAATAACAAAATGAAACATTTGAGAGAAGGGACTTCCGAACTCGCAAGACTATGACAACTTTGATGAATAAATACATATGTCTTTAAGAAATATCATGCGATGACTTCAGATTATGTTTCTTTCCCAAACCAGTACTTTGATTTGACATGTGATAGTTGAAGCAACATGAAACTTCAAAAGAGCCAGAACTGGATTATGAATAGAACTGTGGTATTTTGAAAGATACTAGCTGTGCAATAAAGTGTCAGAGCCCAACATTTCACACAAATTTATGCCGTTGTGGGAGCGAGCGGTGAGCCAGCCAGTGTTCTATGAGCCTAACGTCAGAGGAATGGAATGCTGGTTATCTACCGGCTGTTTGACTAACTCCAATCTATTCTGAGCAACCACAACAACTTCTGTTATTTTTTTTTAAAAGAAAAAAAAATTGTCTGTAAATGAAAAACGATATAAATGCTGTTATTTTCAATCTTTTACCAGTGCAACTTATGCCCCAGTACTCTTTAGTAGGATACATCTAAATGGTCAAGCAGTGTGAAGCTGATTAATGAGGGCTTGATTAACCACCAGGAAATGGTCAATAAAGGGGAGTCACACTCTAAACGCAGTGCGTCTTGGTAGATATACCGTCTTTTTACTTCTTGAATCATTCCCTATTTCGACAGCTAGCTCTCATTGTCTCTCTTTTTCCATCTTCAGCTCCACTGATTTATCTGCTGGGAGTTGACAGCCGACGAGCCCCTTCTCTGCTGTGCTTGGGAGTGTGTGTGTTTGTGGGGGTGTATTTGTGTTTGTGTATTATTTGGAGGATTAAGACAAACATGGTAGCGCCCTCTCATTTCCTGAGGGGATCCGCCAATTACACGGCCGGAGGGATTGTTACACCGCCAATAAGTTTTAAGTGTGTGTGTGTGTGCGTGTGTGTGTGCGTGCGCAAAGGATATAAGCTCCACAGGGGACCGAGAATTCAAATGGTGGCTTCTCCAACCCACAGTGTGATGTTCCAGATGAGGGATTTGGGTGCTGGGAGTATCGACTGGGTCACAGCCTTCCAAGCTGAACGCTACGTCCGCCGTCACGGGGGTGCCCTATCTTTTCCTTTGCCGCCATTATCAAAAGGTAAATAAAAGGTTCCTTTTTTCTTTCGCAGAGGGGCAGCATGGGAGAGAGGTTGAGCAACTTGCCACGCTGCAAACTAAACAGAGGGAGGACGACAGTAAAGAGAGGGGAATAACGGAGAGAGTAGGAATGGAAGACTGGTTCCGTATGTGGTATATGTGTCCTTGTCCCAGCCCGGGGGCACGTCTACAGGAAGAGGTCCCTTTCCGGGGACGTGATCGAAGTGAACAGGGATGTCTCCAAACAGCGGGGCCAATCTTTGTAACGCTGAGATAAATGACAAACAACACTTAGCCTAAATTATCCTGACCTGCTCCCTTTCAGATAAACAATGGATTTTCCACATTATTTCTGGAGGATGATGCTGTCTATAGCCTGTAATAGTGTGATAGGAGAGGGCTGGTGTGTGGACAGGTGTGATAGCTAGGCTGCTTTCAGGTCAGTTAACCACAACAGAGACCTGTTAAAAGCTGGCTGGGCAGGAAAGACCTGGGCATTGAGAACACTGAAATTACCTATTAACAATACTTCCATGTAAACATACAGACACACACACATACACGTGCAGCGTCGATGTACAGTCTTTAAGAGTTTTGTAAGGGAAGAGTTACTGCTTGAGAGGCAAATTATCTTGGACCTTCTCAGGTTTGAGGACTAAAAAGGCCATGGGTGTGGTTCTGTTAGTTTAGCCTACGGACAAAATGACCTTTCCATAATTTCAATATGATCTCATATTAAAACTGTGAAGGTTCATAAAAAAAGCTGAATAAATGGATTGAATTTGAAAAAGGTACAGTTTGAATTTACACATTTTCAGTAACGGCTAAAGAAAAACATGCTTAGGCAAAGTGAAGGTTTCCAAAAAGTTCAGAAAAACCACAATGAGAGTGTGTGTGTGTGTGTGTGTGTGTGTGTGTTTGCGTGCACGGTTGCGAGCTAGATAAAGGAGGAAGATAAACAACGCTCCTTCAAGGTTGACAATGTGCTTGAAACGACGGCACTAAATCTCAGCCGTAAGTTAGTCTCAGAGATGTTTCAGTTCCGTGATAAAGACACAGTGGGCTACACATACAGTACACACAACACACACCAAACACTAACATACACTAGTCACACTCAGACAACCTCTCTCTCTCTCTCACACACACACACACACACACACACACACACACACACTATCCCCACCTCCTTGATCCTCATAGTACTCCTCCTCAAAGTTGGCCTCCAGCTGCTTCTGTCTTTTTCTCTCTTCCTTCATCTCCTTCTCCTGCAGCTTACGAGCAATGGCCTAGAAAACACACACACACACACAAAATAATTGGTGACAATCTCTAAACCATAGCACTATAGCACATCAATAAGATGAACAATACGTCATTTTATTCAAATATGTAATGACGTTACAGTGTAAGTGAGTTTTGTTAACCACACTACCGTAAACTGTAGGTCAGAATAAACAGTTGACATGACACGTGACTGAGAACAATTTGTTTAGACAATGGATAGCAATGGATGTGTTTGTAAAGGCAGTTATAAAGGAGATTGATGATTAGACAGTGGAGCTCTGGCTGCTGTGACGTCACAGACCCCATCAATACTAGTCGCTGGCTTTCAGTTGATTGGATTGTATGACGGGAGTATGTAGGTGTGTGTGTGTGTGTGTGTGTGAGAGAGAGAGAGAGAGAGTGTACAGTCCCTCACCGCATCCTTTTCCTCCTGCAGTCGCTGTCGCTCGGCCTGTCGGACCAGTTCCTCCTGATATTCCTGGGCGATCTCAATGTCTTGTCGCTCTCTGTGTGAGTGTGAGTGTGTGTGTGTGTGTGAGAGAGAGAGTAAGAGGCACGAGACAAAGGACAGCGCAACAAAACGAGAAAACCATGCAGAGAACAGACACTCCTTCATACAGGAGTACCAATGGCACCCATGCCGCTTCACAGCCTTCTGTCACAACAGCCCGCGTTAGCCAAACCCGAGCTAGCACTGATCCTATCTGCTTATCTAGAGCCATGTCTGCCATAGTGTCGCTGTGCTCCAGGCAGCCCGCCACATCCTGCGTTCACCTACACATTCTACCGGGGGCCATGCCTATTACTGAGACCAGAAGGTGTAATGTTTAATCTCTCCCAAACTGACCGTTGTGTGACCCGTGACTGGTGACCTGGGCTGTGGGTGGGTCCTGTAATGTTTACCAAGGGAGGAGTTACCCTTGCAAGGACACCCCCTTAAGGAATCTGCACTCTGAACGCACAAGCACATTTCTGTTTTCCCTATGCAGAGATGGAGGGATAAGTCTGGGAGCTGCAGTGGCTCCAGTACAGCACACGCTCCTGGGAGCTGGCACCCAGCGAGGGATGCTCGAGCTCGAGGAGGTGGAGAGGGGCTGTGTCAAGCTGACAGAGACATGGCTGGTCCCCTGTCCGCCCTCACCCCAAACCGAGCCATTAGGGACAATGTTTGTCCCCTCACACGTCCACAGTGTAGCCGAAAGACCAGGGTGGCCCAGCAAGAGTGGGCGTTAGCTAGCTGTTTGTGTTTGTACGTGTGTGTTTATGTTTGTCACGTGTGTGTGTGTGTGTGTGTGCGTATGGTGACTTTTGGCAAGGGCAGATGGGATAGGGATGGAGCTCCCAGCATGTGTTCAGCTAGCCTGCTTTAGCATCTGGCCTCCCTCTTGGGGGTGCTGGCCTGCTGCGGGTGCTTGTGTTATTCTGAGTGTTTGTGCGTGTGAGTGTGTGTTTAACTGAATTTGGAGCTTTTTTATGACTGCAACATGAGTCAGCACGTTTTCACACCAGCTTGAAAGGACAACAAAAATGGAGCAAGTGTCCATGAGCTGCTCGTTGCTTTAAAGCAAGACTGTCCTGGTGAAGTGTGTGTGTGTGTGTGTGTGTGTGTGTGTGTGTGTGTGTGCGTGTGTCCATCCAATCTGTGTGTGCAAAGTCTATTGCGATATATTGGGTGAGCAGGTTTGGCGCAACTTGGCTGCCGTGGTATCACCCAGACTAATGTTGATGATGTTGTGAGTGATAGCTGTTTGTCTGTCCATCCATTCGGTGTGTGTACCTAATTGGCAACCAATTTGTGAAGCCCTTTGAGTCCCGAGAAAAAAGCGCTAAAAACTAAATCCAATGAATTATTAAGAGGCGACACAAACACAGGCGAGAGAGAGAGCATGCTACTCACATGTCCCGGTACTGCTTCTTGCTCTGAGCCTTGGCCCTCAGGTCCTCCTCCTCCTGCAGCCTCTTGGCCACCTGCAGGTCCTGCTGGACCAGACGGCTCTTGTGGACATTGGATGCCAAGTGGCTCTCGACTGCAGGTAAACACACACACAAAACACAACAAACGGCACTCTTTAAGAACTCACAAACTAAGGGGCTTCTACAGTGGTTGGCCGCAGTCAAAACAGCTGCTGCAACTGCTACTGGGGAAATAGCTGAAGAGAAACAAACCGCTCACAACTTTCTTCCCTCGGTTTGTTTTGATTTTGGCCTTCTGAAGAACCACAAACACTAGTCTGGGCGAACTTAGTGTGTTTACAGTAAGGCGGTTTGAAGTAGTTTCTAAAGAGGGAAGTTTACTTCCCCTGGGACGTAATGCGGGACGTTTACAGCAGCCATAATTACAACAACATCCCGAGTCCTTCAATCGCTGGGCTTGCTACAGAGAGAATCAAGCGCCTCCTGGGCGTCTGACTGACTGACTGACTGGCTGAGTGGCTGGCTCGCTGGCTGACTGACTGGCTGACTGACTTACTGACTGGCTGGCTGGCTGGCTGAGTGAGTGGCTGGCTCGCTGGCTGACTGACTGACTTACTGACTGGCTGGCTGGCTGAGTGAGTGGCTGGCTGAGTGAGTGAGTGACTGGCTGGCTGAGTGGCGGGCTGAGTGAGTGACTGGCTGGCTGGCTGAGTGGCTGGCTCGCTGGCTGGCTGGCTGGGTGAGTGAGTGAGTGAATGGCTGGCTTACTGAGTGAGTGACTGGCTGAGTGAGTAACTGGCTGATTGACTGACTGACTGGCTGGCTGGCTGGGTCACAGAGTCAGTCGAGGCCGAGGTGCCGTTCCAAGGCCGAGACACAACGACGGGTGATAAATCCCGGGTGCTGACGCACTAAGCGCCCCCCACCCCTTCACCCCTCACTGCCGGATCACACGGAGCCCATCACTCACTCCCTTCTCATTCAGCCCCGCCGCACCTGGCTATTGATCGGCGGCCAGGCTTCACGTGAAAAGGACCAAATCATGTAGCTACAATTTACTCGGAGAGTAGAGGACCATAAAAGTTCCCACTCGGAGATTGCGAGAGTGGAGAGCGAGAAGGAAAAAAAATGAGGAAAATGTGAGTCACAGAGCGCCAATAGATTGATCGATTTTTAGGACAACTCTGATCAAACAAGGACGTTCACAAAGCGCGGCGGGAAGAACATTGTGACAAGGAAGATTATGTCAAAGAACAAGGTATGACATCCCATCCTTCCATTCGGTGACGGATGTGTGGTTTTTTTTTTCTCATAGGAAACTGATCAGTGTTGTAGTAGTGGTCGTTTCGTCTGTCCAACGGATGAGTAACGAGACGGGGTGTTGCTGCTATCAGGATAACAACAGTGCACCTAAGCTCCCGTCCCAAACACTTCTGATGTCACAGGCTCATGTCCTTGGGTCTAACAAGGACACGGCACTAAAACCAGGGAAAATAAAATAAAAAAAACTATTAGGACCGAAAGAGAAAAACACAGCGAGTTCTTTTTTTCCATGCAGACCAAAACACTGACGGGATGAAATCCAAACAAAAGACGTCATGCTAATTCCACCGAGCAAAACGAGCAACAATGCCTCCCATCATCTGGCAGCAAAGCCGCCATCTGCTGCCGTGAGCCCGGGTGACGCCATGGAAACCAGGCGTATTCAAGGCCCCGGCCAAACAGCCTGTGTGACCAGTACCCCTCCCAAAGTGACCTCTAGGGACAAAGGAGACACTAAAAGCCCCCTGTTCAATAAAACAGATTCTCTCGCAGCAAGGGTACCTTCACCACGTCATCCAGGATCACTATACGACTGACCACAGTGTGGCTGGCCAGTAACAGGGCAAATAAAACATCCAAACAGATCAAAACCCATAATCCTCATGTGGCGCTCACAGTGTGACATCTGGCCTTCTTACCCGACAGGCCCTCTCCATCCTTTTCTATACCAGAGGACAAGGCCTTAAGCCTGCACACACTAATTCGTTGTAATGTCTCACTAATTCTTAGTAATGTCTTCTTTACAACCTGACTGAACCCAGGAAGTGGCTAAATGCAGCTCTGCTACTTTTAAGTCCTATCCAGATCTTTTAGCTTGATCTTTCCATTCGGAAATGTCCCTTCTAGGATTCTCTGCATACCCGCACCAGAGATAACGTGTGGATGATTGCCTGCGTGTGTACTGTGTGTGTGTGTGTGTGTGTGTGTGTGTGTGTGTGTGTGTGTGTGTGTGTGTCTTTCACTGTGCAGGCTATGATCGATGCTGGAGCCCTATTGCCATCTGTGGACAGTATGTATTTGTTTGGAGGAGAGGAAGGCTGTGCTGTGCCCGAATCTAAGCTTGTCCTTCTATTCTGGGTAGTAAGCCTGAAAGAGAACGCTACCTTTAGAGCTCACATGGTGGTAACAGGAGGATGAGGAGCAGGAACTTCTGTGTTTGGTGTGTCCATCATCTATCCTACAGCAAAACCCTAACCCTAACCCTACCCCTACCCCTACCCCTAACCTCCCCCCCATGAACACACAAAACACACACTTAAACTAACCAATCTATCCAATAAACCCTACTACAAAAGCCCGTAAGTACATGGAATAATATCCAATAAAAAACAAGATGAAAAAACTCCACACATTTAGAGACAGACACTATAAAACAGAAAAGAGATAAGGCCTACAGGAAACACGATATTATTATTTTCACAATATTATTATATCAGACAATGAGCCTAATCCCACGGTGTGTTCCCGCGGTGACGTGTCACAACCCACACTAAGCTGATAGTGCCGTTCACACTCCCAAGGTTCCAGGCCAAGTCCAGTCTGACATTCCTAGTCTCCACAGACACTGCAGACAGTCGATGTATTTCCACTGCGTGTTCCAGAATCCAGACACATGCTGGCCGCCCAGGCCAACTCTAGCTCACCACAGCCCTATTTGCGCCACGGATGGGGCATCCTAGAGCGCTCCCAGAGCACACTTAGTGGCAAGACCAAAGGGTTTAAAAGTCGCCTGCTTCTGCTCACACTGCGGTGTGCGCTGTCTGACATGGCAAAATCTTTGGGGAGGAAAACTGGAGCACTGGACTGTACTCCTTTTCTCTACTCCCGATTCAACTGGAAAACGATAGGATTTATTACCGTGAAAGGAAGACCTGTCATAGGAATGCTGTAGGGCAGCCTAGCTTTCTGAAATGTAATAACTCATTCTGGTTGGTTGAAATAGTTTTGATGTTTTTTGAACGATACTAAAGAATGGCTCAATTGAGCATGAACCAAATGGCGTAGCTTCCATATGTAGGCCACATTTACAGCAGCTCCACCTGCAAAACATGATTGACGATTGGCTTGATTTTAGCTTTAATCCCTGCCCTTCCAGCTTCTAAAAATATAATAAATTGACGTCAACTGCAGTTCAGAGTAAACACCTCATGAATGCACATTGTGTGTGTGTGTGTGTGTGTGTGTGTTTGAGTGTCGTATAGTATACTTACTCTCCTGCTCCTGAAGATTGTGAGCCAGGCAGTGGTCTTCTAAAACCGCAAAGTCTCGACACACTGTAGACAGAAAGACAAAAAGGTAATAATGATTATTTTGAAACTAAGCAATCGGAATGTTCAATTGACACTTTAAACTGTAGACATAATTCAAAGATTTAACCCGACATTGCCCAGCTTAAACAGTGTTTAACCCTAAAACTCTACATCTGCAGAATTCTTTAGAATTCCATGCCTTTCATCTTTTGCCATATGACCAACATAAATAGGCCTATTGTGTTACAGGACTGAATATCAGGAACTGTATTACTAATAATATAACCTATATATATAACTAATATAGCCCTGGTGAGTGTGTCACACCAACAACCAATGACGTTTAAGGAGCCGGTAGGGATTTCTGCATGACTCGATGCTCAACCTATCACGTTAGGTTGCAAAACAATGGCCACTCCACATGCACACCGTGGTCTAGTCTGAACACTGATGAGAGAAAACCCTCTGGCCACCTAATCAAAAACAGGAAACAGAAACGTAGACAGGGCACAGACTAAACAAGAAAGCAAAGCCTTCCTTTGGAGACACACAAGTCTCTCAATAAAAAGGTCTTAAATCTACATGGTATGACCAGATAAATAATCAATAAGTGTGGGCTAGTAGGGTTGAATAACAGCTATTGAAACAGTATAAAAAAAGAGACGTGGACTAGCCGAGGGGACAACTTCTGCAAGCAACAGGATGTGGCTGATCTCAGAAAGAGTTATTATTGAGTGGAATAAGTGGAAGTCCACCCACATAAAACAAGCTGTGGGCAGAGTCATGTCTGCGGTACTTTCAACCTAGTTTGTGGGGAAAAAAGCACAAAATCTACAGTGAAAACTTCAATCTTTTTTCCTTAACAAATGGAAATGACTTTACGAAATGAAACTACGATATCACAAAGTGCTTTCATCTTTGACGAAATGATTCAGGCAAACATTAAGATCTCGTTAGGTTTTTTAAGATGGGGGGAGTTTCAAGAGATGTCACATTAAGAGAAATCAAAAAAGTCTCTGCAGTAAAACCCAGCTTTTTACGTCTGTGTGTTTAGTGGTGGCTCCAGTATTCCTTGGGTCTCTCTCTACAATAGACTCAGGCTGGCAACTGAGGATGGCATGTGAGGTCTGGCAATGAGCTTATGAAGGAACAGGCTCTCCCACACACTGCCACAACTTTGATAAGTCTCCGTCAGCACTTTGCCAGAGTGTCGACGTCTACGGATGGTTGACGCTCAAGGCCAATCCGATAAGGACCATGCCGAAGTGAGGTGATGCCCTACAAAATGTGCGGATGTTCTACTAAAGAAGTAGGCTACATTGTCCCATCGAGCAAGTTAATTCCTGTTATAAGCTTGTGGCCAAGTAGGCTACATGTTAAGCTAGCTTGTTTTATGTGGTTCTCAATGAACGTAGGAAGCTTCTTATATGCACATATGAGGGGGTACTTATGGCTAGTAAAAATTGGATTGGGGGTACATTCAGTGACATAAAAAAGGCCTTGAGGAACCATTGTTCTACTAGACTAATTTAAAGATGACATTTGGTTTGCAGCAGAGAGTGCAACACCGTCAGCAACACATAACGTCTTATTCATTTGATATTGTCTACGACAAGGCTTCAGGTCATAATTAATCAGATGACAACAAACATTTACATGGCCAATCCAGAGCAATTCCTCCACTGACTAAACAAACTAAAACAATAGTCGGCCAACTGAGAGTGAGACTAAAGTAGTTAGGGCGCTTCCCTCATCAATCTGCATCACATCTCATGCGGATGAATGTTTTTGAGCATAAGACTTGGCTGACTGGATCTTCTGCTACCTGTCATTCTATATTCCATCAACCACCTGGGATGGCAAAATAATAGCCAATATACAGCACTGGAGCCACGGGGTATTTGGATATAGAACATTCCTACATTACAAAGAGGCCCTTGGCTGAGAACACTCTCACAGAGCCTGAGTGACAGATGATACTGGGTATTTCTGATTGTTTATGAATTGTTAATTCCCATCTGCGGGCTGGTCAGCTATTAACTAAGGACAAACAGGCGGCAATCATGGCTAAAAATCTGTTCACACGGTGGGAATATCCACGCTGTGGTAAACAAAATATGTAGTTATCCAATTCCAATATGCCGCTGGCAAAGTGTCAAACAACCAAAAAACATCTAGCCTTCATAACCTCTTTGTGCACAGCCCATTTAAAGTCAACATCAGAGAAGCCCACTACACATTAAAAATCTCTTGGCATGCAGGCTATCCTTTTCCTCCAACATTTCATTGAACAAACACGAAGAGTCATAGTCGAACTCCTTAACCTGTCACATTACGCCCACAGTCATCTGCCTGATGAGAGGATTACCTCATCCACATACATAATTAATAAATAAAAGCTGACCACTCATAGACCACGACTGTGAAGCCTACCAAGTGTGCACACAGCGTGTTTGTGTGTGTGTGTGTGTGTGTGTGTGTGTGTGTGAGAGAGAGATCTACAATCCCACAAGAGACACAATACAATTAAGGGCAAACGAATGAAAGATGAGCTCTATGAAACTCCAAAAGGGGGACTTACGTTTTGGCCTTTCAGGGCTAATTGTAGTATATATTTCCTAGAATTAGCAGCTAGATGACTTGAGTGGAGTGGGTAACTAACAAGGATGAACAGATGCAGCAGAGAGAGACTGGGGTCAGATATAGATTCCCTCCCCCTTTAAGGGCAACAGCAGATTTGATTAACACTGAACTGAACACGTTCCTGGCATATGTCTAATCTCTTTATCTCACAAAGCCAGAGATTTTAACTACTCAATTACACTGTGCTTTACGCAAGTATGCGTTGTAGTCTTTCTGTGTGGACAAATAAAAAGATTAGCTTAAACAATAAAGTCTGGCCTTTCTTTTGAATAATAATAATAAAAAAAAATATTTGAAGATGGCTAATGTGACGTTATAGAGCCTAAACAGTCTACACTACAGTCTAGTTTTGAAAGTAAAGGTCAATACAGGCTACAGTAGATAAAGTATGTGAAGTAGGCAATAGGCAAATCTAAAAAACATCATTTTGACTTTGATGACGTCTTTATAGTCAAATAAAAGTGAGAAAGAGCAAGTGAGAGAATACAGAGGTGAAGTGAAATGATAACTTTAGGCAACAACTGCTTTTACGTTGTCCAATTTATGCCGAAACTAATCCATGTCTGTCATTTATGACCAGACAAAAATGAACATCTGAGGGAAGAAATTGAAACGTCTCGAACAACTGTGCGACTCTTCTCTCAGGGGAGGACCGCTTAGCAATGGAAAAGCACATCCCGCATACTATTCAGAAGCAGGCCAGCATCCCAAACATTCCATTGTGCTGGAGCAGCTGCTTTTCACACACAGAACAGGAAGAGGGATTTTTCTTCCATCAACCAAGAAACTGCAGGGTGCATCTCAACATAATTCTAATCATAAAATCTTGTTTACTCAAACATTTCATATTATATTTTCTCTTAAACCCAACACTAAGGTAGCTGATGCATTCATAGCATTCACATAAGCCATTGAACGGGTGATCAGATTGATTCTTTTTTAAGGCCTTTAATTCAGAAGTTTCACATATCCTTTCCAAAAAAACTAGACATGTTGAAACAATGTTATTCCCCCAGGGAACAGCGCACTAGTTTTGACAGATGCACAATCTATTAAAAACAGTGCTGATTTAAGTAAAATTCGGAGCAAATATGCTCTGAGTCTGAATCAAACTTGTAACCAGTTAGAGTACCATCTGATTGCTGCTTATGGCCCTGACAAAATAATTTTACGTTATAGCTTTTAAGGATGACAAACAAGCATCGGCTAGTACTTCGGTTGGAGAGTCAGCCGGAGTCTACTCGCAAGCGGCAGTAGCTGGCTGAGGTTAGCCAGCTAGCTATGCCAATTGCAGTGTCTCAAAATCAGTTTCCGCTCGTATAGCCATAAACATGTCAAACAGATGACAGAAGACGATTTCCCAAACATAAGAGGCAACTAGCTTCTTTCTAAGGTTTAGCAGACATTACCCTCTTTGACTCCTGGCAGGTTTTCTTGGTCGATGCTAAATTCAGCCATGTTATGATGTGTCAAAGCTTTTCCCGTTGAATTACACTTCCGTGTTTTTCTGAAGGTTAGAGGCCAGCCCTTGATTGATCACCTTTTAACATAAAACCAATACGATTTATTATTCAGACAGGTCCTCGCTAGGGGCGTCCTTCTGATTAGTTTCGGTTGCTAAAGCTAGCTAGCTAGGCAGCCACTTCGAGTTAACGCAGCTGCTAGTTTGATCGCTAGCAAGTCAAATTCACTGTGCATGCGAGCGTTCCACTCACACTCCTTCCGCTCGTCCACCTCACTTCTCTGCAGCTGTGGAGCTACGCCTACAGCCAACACACCAGGCCACCCCTTCTACACACTTTGCTACCTTTGGAAGCCTAATTATTAAACAGGGTTATATTCTACTTTTGTAAAACAATATAGTCTGTTGTCTAAGTTGGATTTTTTTGGGACATAGTCTCTCTCTCTCTCTCTCTCTCTCTCATATTGATACACACATGCATGCACACTAAACAAAATCACACACAAACACGCACATTGCCTTTGCAGACTAAGCTATTACATGGATGTTACATCTGCTCCCCCTGGTGTAAAGTAATTTAAATTGCCACAACACTTACACTATATCCATTCATGCTATGCAAAGGCAAATTAAATAGTCATATTGTATGGCTACATAGTGGACATACCAGTTATAAGTGTAACACAGCCCTCGGCTCACCAAATAAGGATTGATTTAATGCTCCAGGGAATTGACTAACAAGATGATAGGGTTGGTTGGATCACCGTCACCACACAAACAATCGTACAACTTTTATCCGATCAGTAAAAGCGAAATACAAAACGACCACGAACAAGCAAGAAGTGTCTTAATTTACATCTCATTGCTGGATGAAATGTCAATATTTAAAATGCGGCTGTTTTAAATAGTTCAACAAGTGTTCATGCTTTAAAAATATATTTTCTTTGCAACATATAGTCAGAGGTTTAGGGCTATAATATTAACCACCTATCAATCCGATTTCACGCAATCCCAAAAGGCCACAATTGTGTTTTTTCTTTTCTTTTCAGGACACAGCATCTCTTTGATTCAATGTCAGCCACAGCACCATCCAGCAGGTCATCAACCTTTCTGTACTTCCTACATCCAGGCCATGTCTTAAGTGATGGATGTGAGATATGGTTGTTGTTTCTTTATGAGAAACACTATAGAATACAACTTGATAGGTTCATTTCAATCCAAATAAATATTCATACTATCACAGGCACTTTGAAACAGGTAATTTGACTGAAGCAACAGATGACAGCAGAGAATTCATTATTTTTTTAAACAACCATGACAAAGTACCATTCTTGTTGATCTGCGTTGTGAGATTGTGATTTTATTGACACAGCAACTGAAACGCTGCAGAGACAGAGATTGGTCATGTTTGACCTCAGCAATAGATATTCCCTTAGCGCTCAACCACAGCTGTAGGCGAGATCGAGGAGCTCATCTCCGGCTATAATACACTTAGGAACAGAATCAATTCACTAAACCAAGGTCCAAGAAGAACCAATTTATGTAAAAGAAAAGGACATGGAGATGCCAAGAACATCTGACTCTTGTCCCTCGTAAATAGGATGAGATTGACGACTTCCACACTCTGTTGAATTTGTCCCTGTCACAGTGATGTAGGGCCGTCGGCCGCGAAACACAGCGTCAGATCATCATATTTCTGTCAGACGCTACACGCTCCCCCTTGAAAAGGTGGTCAATTGACAAAATCCATTGTGACTGGCTGGTCATTGATTTAGTGCATAAGGCGCTGAATGGCCCCTCCTCCTGTGCCCCGAGAGGATAAAAGTATCGCAGCATTGGACCTAAGACATTGAACCGCTTGGCTTGCTTAAGGTTGAAAGTTGATAAGACAATTTGATTTGATAGCCTAGTTTTAGTGTCATGTATAGGGTTGTGTCTGTGAACTATTGCCTATGGCTCCTGGGCTTACTGCTACTGCAAGGTGTTTTCACTGGGGAGGGGAGAAGCCTTCTAAGTCCTGGTGAGTGTGCAAGCCTGGGGATGCTTTAGGAGACTATAAGGTTGTTGTTAGGGTGTGTTAGTCTGCTGATTGAAGCAGTGATGCTGTATGGTGAGGACGTATGAAGATGCTTTACAGTGTAACTTTTGTAACTGGCCGGCCAGGTTGCCCAGCTGGTTGTGTTGGCAAAATGCAACAGGTAGATTTAATTGTTGGTTATTGCACAAAACGTGACACTTTATTGGTATATAAGGGATTATTTATTGAGCAGCAATGATAACACAGAAAGTACTATTTTTAAGGATAACGGTGTACTTCAGACCTCGTTGTACTGTTAGAGCCATGATTATAGTACGCATTGTGGTTTCATTATAGTTAAACATATTTTAACATTGTATTAACCACTATGCAGTTTAATGTTTGTATATACATTTTATAGTCTTAGCCGTGTAGTGAATGAACAGAAGAAAATGCCATAATTAACTTTATAATGCTAATTTAATAACGTTTTTTTTTCCCAAGGAAACCATGTTTTTCATCAAAAAGAAGACACAGACGCACAGAGCAGGATTCTAGCACTGTTTCTACATAAAAGCTTAAGACCTGTAGAGAGAAATGATCCTCTTGGTGAGTTATTGAGAAAATGTCACTCATAGAAATGAAATGATTACGTTTTTCTGATGTTTACCGGCTTTTCTTTCTGCCACAGGGTTACAATTTGCCAATAAATTAGCAGAGCTAGAAGAGGTAAGACAAACATATTCCTCGTCTTTAGTTTTGCATTAGTCCTTGTGATTCTCAGCATGACCTTGTGCAGTGTCTTCCATGTCCATGGGAAAGGAGCATGTGCCTCCTTAGTGGATGAGAGAACGGTATTATGGGTGGGAAAGCGCATTTTCTGTTTCTACATTTAGACTACAATTCCATCGGTTGTATTATAATTGTATTGTTTTGGCTAATATACAAAAGTATTTGTGGAAGTGTTGTGGAGATGGTGCATGTCATGTTGTGTAACCACTATGCCCTTTCTCTCTGCCACCTCAGCTACAAGCTCTGAGAGAGGATCTGGAGCTGGAAAGAGATATGACATCCAATGTTTTCTCAGAAGAAAAATCCTTACCCAGAAAACGAGGGGAGCGTAAGTTCACTTTATGGTTTATTTTTTACTAATGAAAACGAGAAGTATTTATACGTAAACATTTCCTATTTAATTTTGCCAATCAAAAAAAAAAAGTGGAGTTTGACTAGTGATTAAAATACCTACGACTATTTATGTGAATCCACAGCTTGTTTCTGGAAGTACTGTGTGTGAACGACCTCAAATGAAGAAGGAGTCCAGCTGCACCAGTCCAACATAGCCTTAAGACTCACATCAGACAAATAATTATATTGTATCACATCAATTTTACATTGTCACATAGTCATTGTATAGTCGATGTAACCATATTAATTGTAGTTTGATCTATTTATTTTCTAAACAATTATTTCTACGTGATTTGAACACATGGCTCAGCAAAGCCTCTACCTAAACTTGACTGTGAATAGAATATATCATCTGTGCTTAAGTGTTAATAATGGCGGGAGCAACACAAATAACAATCAAGGAGACTACTTTGGGTTTAACCAAAGATTATGTGACATTAACGATGTTAGCAGAGCTATCGCCTCCTTTCTTGAATGTTTGTCTTCCTCTAGTGGCAATGGCAGGCATTACAAAGTTTGTGTTGCTCTCAACTTTTAACATCAGCACTGCTTTGGTGAACGTTATGGCTGTAATTTTATCAACTAAATAAAATGATTGTGCTAAAATGTGTATGGTGTGCTGTTTCAACATAAAACAATTCTTAATTTACATCAAAATATGAGAGTTGTGAGATTCACAACACGGTTCAATATTTGTTTTGATGCCATCAAAAACAATAAATAAACCTTAGTTTTTGGTAAGACCCAACTGACATTGTGAAACAT
The DNA here is from genome assembly GCA_036023535.2 of Galaxias brevipinnis. Lineage (NCBI taxonomy): Eukaryota > Metazoa > Chordata > Actinopteri > Galaxiiformes > Galaxiidae > Galaxias > Galaxias brevipinnis. Next base: position 19,750 of record JAVQIZ010048422.1, read on the forward strand.
CCAATTGTAGTCCTGTATGTGAGGCGGTGAGAACGGTGTCAGTTGTCTGACTCTAGACAATGGCCAGCTGCTTTGATAAGCCCCTATCGGAATCCTGCAGATGAGGAGAGCACTGCTGGTAAGCCACTCAGCATCATGTGATATTAGTCATGCTGTTTCACGGTCTTTAGAAACAGCAGCATAAAAATAAACCATTGACTCTGACCCAATGACTCATCTGCAAGTTTAAAGAGGTGATGGCTGAGGACTTCACAATGAGTGTTTTTATTTTATTTGGAAATAATTTGAGACAATTTTGAAACGTCACCTATACCACATGCAACACCTCCATGACACACAAACAATGCACACATACTCTTCAGCAAAGACAGAATTTATAAGTCCTGTACGGTTTTGAAATATCAAAAAGTAGAAGTTTCTATTGCTTTTTATTTTTATGTATTGGCTTTATCACTCGAAATTACCTTATATGGACTAAGGGACAAACTGGCAAATGGGCTGAGCAACGAGCAGCCCTGCAAAGATAAGTCTAAAGGAAATGAAGACGCATTCTATTTATAGTCCAGATAATAAAAGGCAAAACTGCTTCATAATGGGAAAACTTATGGAGTGGTTGGATCATGAGAGGTAGGTTCTGTGCCCTGCTTGATTACTTTAATGTATTTTTAGCATACTAAAATTTAAGAAATGTTAATTTAATTAATTTATTCATTTAACTCAATTTTAACAAAGACAAACTTAAAGTTAATAAAAACCAGAAGATTTTTAATAGACAACCTTTTGAATCAGACATTTGCATATTTGGAAAAGAAATGTATAAACTGATAAGAAATAATCTTTTATTATTGAATCCATCCGATTAAAATAGGTCTCCATTTACATTGAACAGACACCATGTTTCTGGTACTCCTTCTCGTGTCCATCCTACCAGAGCAAACCTCCAGCCTGCTCTGCCCTGCTCTCTGTCTCTGCAGCCCCGAGGGCTATGTCAAATGCGTTGGAGCTAGCATCGTAGACGTACCCAGACCAATGCCTGAACACATGTACCTTCTGCAGCTGAATGACACCAACATGAGGGTCCAGAACGAGCGGAGTCTGGCCGACTTTCCCCTTCTGTTGCGTTTCAGTCTCACCCACAGCCACCTGCGCACGATCCATCCTCTGGCCTTCCATGTGGCTCCACAACTCCTGTCCATCAAGCTGTCCTCCAATGATATCACAAGCCTCCCGGACAAGGTGTTCAGCCCATTGGTCAGTTTGGAACAGCTCCACTTGGACGGTAACCAGCTGAATGCCCTCACCTCCGTGATGTTCGAGGGTCTAGCTGGACTGAAAGAGCTTGACCTCAGCCAGAATAAAATAGCAAGCCTTCCTCCGGACATCTTTAAAGGCTTAAACAACCTAACATATCTCAACCTAGGCAGAAACTTTTTGAAACAACTCCCCCTGACAATTTTCCATTCCTTGACTAGTCTGAGACTGCTCATGATCTACAACAACCAGTTGGAGGAGATACACTATGGGGCTTTCGATGAGCTGGTCAACCTGCAGGAGCTCAAACTCCACCAAAACCGCATCAGTAGCCTACCCCCAGAGGTGTTCTGGGCACTGGGCAACCTCAAGACCCTCACTCTCTCCTCCAACCTGCTCCAGGGCCTTCCGGAAAAGACCTTCTACCACATGCCCAGGATCACCAAACTTACCCTCTACAATAACCCTCTACTGTCCCTGCCTGAGGAGCTGATGGGTAACATGGTCAACATCACAGAATTTTATCTGTATGCCACCAAGCTGACCACGGTGCCCGGGAACCTGTTTGCCAACATGAGTGGATTACGATCGCTCAACTTCCACCTTAACGACAGGCTTAGGGAGCTGCCGCCAGAGCTGTTCTGCTGTGTCCCTAAGCTCCAGAAGCTCTCTCTCAAAGGCAACGACCTCCTGAACCTCCACCCCGACCTGTTTTCCCGACTGACCAGCTTGGCAATACTGCTCCTTCAAGACAACAAGCTCCACGCACTCCCTCCGAGCATTTTCCAAGGCCTGCCAGTGCTCTCGTTCCTCGAGTTGAAGAACAATAACCTCCAAACCCTCCCCGGGGACGTTTTCCTCTCAAACTATGGTTTGAAGACTGTGACTCTGAGTGGGAACCTGTGGGATTGCACCTGTAGCATCAGGGAGCTTGCGGGCTGGATAAGGGGCCATCGACATGTTGTGCATGACAGAGAGGATGTGATGTGCCATAGTCCTTTGTACCAAGTGCTGCGCACACTGGAGTCACTGCAGGACGAGGAGTTTGACAGGTGTCACACAACCACGCCAGGTAAAAAAAAAGATAAAATTTGTTAAATCTAGACCCTTTTCTACTCAATTTTGTACAAATAAAGCCACAACATCATAGATGTTTTACATGATATAAAATGATGTTTGACCGTACTTTAGTCTAAAACTAATGATATGAATCGCTTTATGTAAATGTATGCATATTACTTTTCTCTTCAATCATTTCTAATTCTATATTCAATTCTATATTTAATTATGTATTTATGTTACATTTGGGACAGCCTATAGGAGAAGCATTGCCCCCAGCGATGTTACAAGGGGACAGATTCCTGTGTCCATCACCTCCAAGCCAACCCATTCAACAGCAACGAAGGCTCTGGAGCCTCCTTCAACCTCACCAGGTAAAAATGTTCTTTAAAGCAAATATAGACACAATTCATAATATCATGGATCATAATCATGGATATTTTGCAAGTTGTAATATGACCTTTCTGTTTGTATACCTTAGATTAGTCTAATACTTATGACATTAATCGCATTATATAAAATCATATAATTTACTTTTTCTTTAATCGTTTCTAATTCTATTTTCAATTCTGTATTTTTGTTACATTTGGGACAGCCCATAGAAGAAGCATTGCCCCCACTTACTTTGCAAGGAGACAGATTTATGTGTCCACCACCACCAAGCCAACCCCTTCAATGGCAACAAAAGCTCTGGAGCCCCCCTTAACAACCACACCATACAAAACTCCCACAACTGAACTGCCTGAGGTTCTTACTGAAAACTTCAGACTGACGTCAATAACGGGATTAAAACCCTTTCCAACCACCCGCATGCTAACCTCTACTTCAACCAGCACCGAACCAATAACTTCCACAACTTCCTCACCCCTCAGTACCATTATATTTGAAGAAAGGACATTTTCTGAAGATCCCCAACCACTCAGCTTCCCAAACATGTCCCCTCCATTCTATGATAAACTGGTGGTTGAACAGAGACCTGAGTTTGTGCATAACAACCGTCACCAGGGCTGGGTATATGTGTGGACCCTGCCTTCTAAAGGACCTTTGGTTGGGTTCCTCGTGGCTTTTCACATTGTACTGGTGGCCACAGGAGTGGTACTTATCCTGGCGGCCATATATTACATTTACCGGCTAAACCAAGTCACAAGGGATCTGGGATCCGAATGTGTGCGCTCACAAAGGATGTGAAGCAGAATATCAGGCAGGATGCAGATAAGAAACAGATAATCTGAAGGCGGAGGAGGAATTTCCTCCACATACGCTCACAAACAGTAATTGCAAAGTTTTAAATACAATGGAAGTAACCAAATCAAATTTAAATATTCAGTATGTATTGTAAAACTATTATTATTGATTAATAATAGAGAAAGTTAATATTTGAAATACAAAATGTATAAGAATGTTTTGTAAGTGCATATGAGTGCATATGAAATATTTTGTTTGTATAGCACATTTCTTTTCAGTGCTACAAATAGTTTTAACAATATATTTTGGAACCTTTTGTATAATAAGAGCAACATATGGAATACAGCATGAAATAAAATAAGACAAAGCAATATTAACAATTGTTCAATGAATTGAAAAAGCAAGAACGCTACTGCATATATCTCAGTTATATATTTTAAGTTTGGAAATTGGCTAAATAAAAGAGGGGAGGACCCTGTGATAGACTGGCGACCTGTCCAGGGTGTACCCCGCCTCTCGCCCTGTGTCGGCTGGGTTAGGCTCCAGCCCCCC
>JAVQIZ010048474.1:0-13863 GCA_036023535.2 Galaxias brevipinnis
GGGGCCACAGAGAGGTAGAGCTGCCTGGACACAGGACTGGGGGCCACAGAGAGGTAGAGCTGCCTGAACACAGGACAGGGGGCCACAGAGAGGTAGAGCTGCCTGAACACAGGACAGGGGGCCACAGAGAGGTAGAGCTGCCTGGATACACTACTTCACTGATAAACAAACCCAACGGGAGGCAAACGGGTGGTTTGGGGGCGTGGAAACACGCACTTGGATGCTCTGAATATAAATGTATGTGTAAATGTATGTATAAATGTATGTGTAAATGTATGTATAAATGTATGTATAGAAGGACACAAACCCTATAAAAGTAAGAGCGCAGAGGTCCTTTCTATTCCATTTCATTCAGTTCTCCCTCTACCCTTTTTCCACTGATCCCATCTTGGATAATAACCTAATAATCTGAGTATGGAAAGTGAGCTTCTTCTGTATGATCCGCTCAGTTTAGATGGGATCAGTCTGTCTATCCACTTCCTGTGTGTGTGTGTGTGTGTGTGTGTGTGTGTGTGTGTGTTCTGGCTCAGCAGACCTCCTGGCTGGCCGTCCCTGGTGATAACCCTCTGTGGTACAGCTCCACGTCCTCTCCTGGTGGAGCAGTGCCCAGATTCCAACACATTTGGCTCGCTCTATTAGTGCGTTTCAACCCCCTAGTTTTCCACCGAGCCGACAATGATTCCCTGCAATCGGCACATATTTGCCTGTTCCCTCTGGGTGTGTATTTACTGAGTCAAATTAGAATTATTATAGTAGACGCTCACGCTACAAATGGCCCGGGGGCAGAGAGGAAGGCTACGTTCTCATCTGACTCAGGCCCACAGCCATTATTAAGGCTGTTAGCCTACACACACTGCTGGCTTGATGAGTTTTAAGAGGGGTTACATAGAGCTATAGGAATGCGTAGTACTAAAGCAACGGTGTATCTATGTGTGCATGTGTGAGTGTGTGTGTGTGTGTGTGTATGTGTGTGTGTGTCTTTGTGTGCTTGTGTGTTTGTAGCCACATGCAGCCACGTGTTGCCCTCTGCCCTTTTGACAGCTGACAGCCAGAACAACCTCCATTTACAGCGCAACACAACTACAAAAGCACCCTTTGGTATTCGCATAGCCTACAAAAGACCCTGAGGATCCCCCCAATCTAAAGGAACATCCAAACAAACACGGGGATATCGTGTCTATCCCACCCTGGTGTAAGCCGGCCTGTTACATAGGAGCACCAGTAGGGGGGGGGGGCACACACACAGCGTACAGGGACAAAGGGAGCAGGGCGCCGGGCCCCCTCACACACACCCAGTTTGAGCAGCCAGCCCTCTCTGTCGGGGTTAAAGAAGGTGTGGGTCAGGTCGTTGCCGTCGTCCTCTGGTATCTTAAAGGGCTCACTCTTGATGCTCTCGTAGAGGTTCTGGGAACGGAGGGAGAGAGGGGGAGAGAGGGAGAGAGGGGGACGGGAAGATACGTAAATATGTGAAGAAAACCTGTTTAACAAGGTGGGAGAGAGCAGAGAGATGAGCGATATGCATAGATGGTAGAAACCAAATGGGGAGAGACAATGAAAGAGGCCTTAGAAACAGGTGACAGAGCATGTGACACTCACACACACACACACACACACACACAATGACACACCACAGTATTCCCTCCGTCAGTCACTCAAAACCAAAACCTACACCCGGGACACGTCCAGTGCCTGTGCATGTTTGTGTGTTAATAATAACAGCGTGTGGAAAAAGTCATCACCGTCTCCAAACAGCCATACTGTCAGAGACTGTTTCAAATCTGTCAGCTGACAACTAGATGACCTAAAACAAGTCTCTGTGTGTGTGTGTGTGTGTGTGTGTGTGTGTGTGTGTGTGTGTGTGTGTGTGTGTGTGTGTGTGTGTGTGTGTGCGTGCGCACTAATGGAACTGGGCCACTCACTCCCTTCTGAATCCAGGCCAGAGACAGCAGGTCAGTGAGACAGGGGTGCTGGAGGGAGTGTGTGTGTGTGTGTGTCTGGAGGGGGTAGGGGGGGGAGTGTACACTGTACAGGGCACAGTGGTACCTGGTGGTGCTTGGTGGTCTGGTTCACTATAGCCTATAGCACGGCAGCTCAGAGCAGAGTACTATCTCTCATTCTCCCTAATGCTCCTTTTTGTTTCTATTCCCTTCACATGAAGAATGGTCCACTGCTAGTATGGAGAGATAACGGTGGACTTTAAAAGAGTAGAATATGGAAAGGGGAAAAGGAAGTCCAAGATGTTCTACAATGCAGTCAGCTGGTTGTTCTTATACATTGACAGTCTAAAGGGAACGATAAACAAATTGGCAACCACTGTCTCGGTAAACTCAGTTCAGACTCCAACAATGCCAGATCTCCCCCTAAATACAAGTACTTTGTAGAACAATACAAAAAAAGCTTTCTCTATCTCTGAGAGGTAATGCCCTGTGTAATCTGAGCTCTGACCAGTTTCCAGAAGCTTGGTCTGTTGGCTGTGGGTCTGGAAGATGTTTCTCACAGATTGTGGATGCTGCAGCTGCACCAGCCGGGCTAAGCTGATGGAATGGGGGAAATGAAATCCCTCTGACATTTTTCTCACGCTGCTTGCCCCTCTGACAAACCCTGGCCATTACATAGACCTTTCAGGGATGGGAACGCTGGAGTGGGCGCTCTGACGGTGTGTGTGTATCTGTGTGTGTGTGTGTGTGTGTGTGTGTGTGTGTGTGTGTTTGCATTTCTGTGATTGACTATCTGTTAATGTGTGAGCATACTGTAGGTCCCACATCTGGCTGGCTGTGAGGCAGATGACAGCAGTTCTTTGGCAGGAGACACACTTGACAGCTGACAGCCGTAGCTTTGGGATAGCTGCTCAGGACTGGCTTGTTAGCATTGTGACCCTTCTCATCGATTGTCGACAGGGGCAGAAAAAAAAGGACAAGGATGTTCCTATGAGTCCTAGAGCAAACAGCAGCTGGGTAAACTGTTGAATGTGTCTTCAGGCATTCAGTGTGGCATCACCCGGCACCTGATACACCCGTGGAATCTGTCCTTGCCGCCATTCCTGTAGCTTCTCCTCTGTGCCTTTCTTCCAAGGCAAACATTTAGCTTTGTGACCAGTCAGTGTAATGCATAAGTAAACACTGAGATTCCACAAGAATGGAATGCAGCTGCCACCGCCACCTCCACCACTCTGTGTGTGTGTGTGTGTGTGTGTGTGTGTGTGTGTGTGTGTGTGTGAGTGTGTGTCTGTGTTTGTGTGTGTGTTTGTGTGTGTGTGTGTGTGTGTGTGTGTGTGTGTGTGTGTGTTTGTCCACAGTGTGTGTGCTGTACTGTGTTGTTTTTGTGCATATGTGAATTGTGCATGCAATAGGTTTGGTTTTTGGTGGAGGGTCCTTATGGGACTTGTCTCGGTCCTTTTGGCAGGGTGTGTCACAAACAGACTCCCCAAGACCTTTACCCCGAGGGAGAGATAGCTGAGGAACAGTGGGCATGTCCCAACTAACACCTCCCAATGCACAGGTCCCTTTAGCTATTTGACCCCAGACTACAGGCAATCGAATAAAAGAAATACTCCTTACTTCTAAACTCCTTATAGCGTGTTTTTACTACTCCCATATGCTGACACAACAATTCATTCAAAAGATGAATGAAAATATGTAATTTTAATTTTAATTTTCTTTTTTTTATTTAATTTTATTACAAATGGTTTTAAACATGGACGATTGTACTTTAAACACTTTCTGAGCTATGATGGCAGAGCACCTTGTATCCGTTCTCGTCCATTCATCCCCGTCCTCATCCTCACAGACTGGGAAGCTGGACGGGATCACATCGCGGTGGCTGGTTGGGTGGCTCCGCTGAAAAGAAAGTTCAACAGTCAGTGGTTTCTATTTGAAAGCGGCCCGGCCACTGTTGTTTTACAGTTGTTCATTCAGGGGACAAGAGGATTTGGGGGGGGGGGGGGAGATCAAGTTATTTATTAGCTGGAGGCTATTTAAATGGGAACCTCTGCCATCAAGGGTGTCGGGTTGGCATTGAGATCTGGCGGGCCATGACGACGGGGCATGCCAAGGGTGGCACGCTGCCACTGGGGGTTATGTAAACACACAGTCAGTATTCTGGGCAAAGAGGGTAAGATGGGAGGATGGGATGGATCCAAGAGACAGAGATTTTATCCCCTAAAATAGCTCTGCTTTGCCCCCTGATCAGGAGCTGAGTGGTTGTTCATGGGCTGTGAGGAAGCATGGGTGGCACCTCTCTTAATGTTATCGAGATGATCAGATAGAACAACAGCTGTTCTTGTCTGACTCGGTCTCCTCAGCATATAAAGGCCACATGAGTTCAGTGAGTCCATTCACTGGGAGATGAGAGCGTGGAATTCTCTCCTACCTCATGTGATTAGGAAGGTGTTTGAGAGATTATCATTTGAAGGATCGTTGGTTTGATCCTGTTAGGACAAGTTAGCACGCACTCTGACCTACCTCACTCACCTCTCCTCAACCAACGTGGTCCTATTATACCATACCAAAACATTTCAGGAAACCATAAAATCATGTTAAAAAAAAAATATATATATATATGTTTTTGTTATTTTTTGTTTATTTTTATGTTTATATATATATATATATATATATATATATATATATATATATATATATATATGTTTAAAAATTTACCAAAAAACAGTTTTTCGTATTTGAAGTACAACAAAGCATATCCTATTGCAATGGAATTTAATTAAGTGAAGTATTTCAAATTCTTTTTTTTTTCAATTGAAATATTTCTCCAGTTGAATAAAAAAGATTGCCTTTTTTAAAACCTTTCTAGTTTCAACTAATTATTCAGTTATTTCAGATAGAATCACCTCAGCTACATTTCACCACCACAATGCAATTTGATGTTCCAGCTTAAATATTCCCACCGTGTACGAACTCGCTGGAAAATTTGAGGAATTTTCAGTAATACTTTACGCACTTTAGGAAGTTCATCAGCAAAACAAGAAGCTTTATGTAGCGAGTAATGCACAAAAAAAAATCACTAAACATGTATTTAATATAGGCTACATACCATAATTAATATTTTCTTTAACTTTGGCACACTTTATAAAACTATTTTAAATTAAATGGCTTTTTGTGAACTTTGTGAATGCTCTTGTGATACCTAATTTTTGTGAATGATGCCTTGCAACAAAGCGGGAGCCCCAGGGTCTTAGAATCCTCCTGTTCCTATGACTTGTGACGCAATGGCCAACTAATTCCATGAAGATTGTCCTCTGTTTTTTACTGCAACAGAAGATGACATAATATTCCATGATCGAAAGCTTCCTGATGTATTAGGAGCTCCGGCTGTAAAGCAGTGAGTGCTTAGTGGTATGTTGAGGCCTATAGCCTGAGGCAGGGAGTTCTTTAAACCATACTTAAACAGATTTGTGCCATGCATCTAAATGCACAACTACAGAGACTTTTTGTGTGCGATCGTGTTTTCCGTTTTGCTGCCCAGTTTATAAAACGCATTGAATCAAACGCGTATAAAGCCACCTTATTTTTCTGCTTCTTACGATTTTTAGCCACTCATAAATGACAATGTTTGGCTGTCAGGCCTTTATTGCATTGTAAAGAGGCACACTCATGAATCGTGTACACTCACTGTGGTGACACAGCCTTTTATTTGCATGTCTGCCGTGGCACTGGGGACATAGAGATAATAGACGTTAAAAGTAAACATAGCACAATACCCATGCTTCCTGTTCCACTTCGTGTTTTCCGTAGCTCTCCTGGGCCATATATACAGGACTGGGTGTGTAACCTTGTTCTGGAGATAGACTTCAACCTCTATAAATCTTGTTTCTCTCTGCGTGTGTGTGTGTGTGTGTGTGTGTATGAATGTGTGTGTGTGTTTACAGGTGGCCCGAGGCTCCAAGGTGTGGGGAGAGGTGCCTCTCCCGGAGGACCTAGAGGCCGAGGACCGGGTCCAGAGGTCGCGTACCTTCCTGGACGATGACGAGGACTTTGCAGCCGACGACGCTTCAGGGGGTGGGTGGACGAAAAACGACGGAGGGGTTTGCTAACACGCAGACCCCGTTCACATCCCTGATTTATGGGAACTCCCTTTACGGTTCTAACGTGCTCTCTTAGATTTTGCTCATCCCCGAAAGCGTCCCTGGAATGTAAATAGTGCTTAAGGGGGTGAGGGTGGTGGATATGATCTATGCAGAACACATTTTGACTATGTTTTCTAGGGCACACAATGACTGTCCTAAATGTTAAAGAGGGTCTTCTACACGCCTGCAGTTCCTTTAGATTCATGGAACACCTGTTTAGTACACAGAGCAGTCACTTGCAATAAAGATAATCAAATATAGATGGCACAAAAGACTGGTGCTTTGTTTATTTTACAGCTATGAAATATTATGTGCCTGAGGTAAAGATTAATAACTATATAGTGGTGTAGAGAAGGGTGTTATCGCACGAACATAGGTTGAGCCTCCTTTGAGTCAGTTCATTTACAAAGAGGGTTTTCCATCTACTCGGCGGCAATATCCCGAACGTAATGTAATTAAGAAGTAGTGTGATCTCATTATTGTATGAATAATGCCTCTGACCAAACCTCTGTTTATGTTTTGACAGACCTGCCAAGTGGAGAGGATGATGGGAGCACCGCGTGGCCCGCTGTGGTTAACGACAGCACAAGTAAGCTCAGTGCAAAGGCTCTGCCGTCTTGACAACTACCCCAGAACCTGCCAAAGAGATATCCCTGCAGTCCCAGTATCACTGGCCCTTTCCTGGACACATGTGTTAGTCATAGTCTAGAGTGTTTGAAGTAGAATTTATCAACACCTAATTTTAGTCATTCAGCTTTTATCAAGGGATTACCGGGACAGTCCCCCCTGGAGTAGTTTAGGGGTTAAGTGCCTTGCTCAAGGGCACACTGGTGGTGTGGGATTTGAACATATAGCCTACCCACTAGGCTACCGCTATCTACAATCCATCTCAACATGTAGTTTTCCACTCAATGCCTACAGTTCCCTGTGGCGCTTTGTTGATCTGCCGTTCCTCTGCTATCTAAACTCCATCTTCCCCATCTTTGACAATGACTTCCTGTGTGCGTGTGTCCGTGTGCGTGCGTGCATGCGTGCATACGTGCGTGTGTGTGTGTGTAAGTGTGTTTGTGTGTGTGTGTGTCTCAAGTCTGTGGATGATTTTGTCTTCACATCCTGCCATACCATCTCGTTTCCCCCACTTCCCTTCTCCCAGCTCAGGGTCTGGTCATAACACAAGGCCCCTAGGTGTGTCTATGAGACGTAAACACCTTCTCAAGCCGCCTTTCATCCAGTGCCTGTGAGTAAAACCACACTGGCTCACATGAAAGAGGAATCTAGACAGTACAAGCGGCAGAGACATAGCAAGTCAAGCAATGTTTTGCATTGCACCCAGGGCCATCTTTTTGTCTAAGTCCCAGATAAACAGTACCTCCTACCCTCCTATTATTTAAATGGAGAGTCAAAATATAGCGACCATATCATACTTCTTTTTTTTTAACATTTATTTAAAAAAAAAGTATCTTTTTCAAAGTAGTGTTTATTTTATTACACCACCATACGGTAGCTGTAGTTAAATGATATAGAGGGTTAACAGATGAGATAACGTCCTGGTACATTGTGATTGATAGCTGTGACTGGAAGACAGTGTTTTATGGGTTAGTCATGCCTGCTGCTCCTCTATGTAGTTCCTGCTGTGGCCTGTCCACAGTCACCACAATTACATTAACTGTGAAAGCTAGACGGCCCAACGTTAAAAGTCTGACTGATTTCCCCCTTGCGCACTAGCCCACATAAGCCTCATCGTGGGGATTTGACAAGGAAATGAGACATTGGTGGACAATGCCAGCGGGACAGACAGATTTATTGCAGCTGGCCTCTATTAAGGGTTGTATTGGACATGTCTCTTCTAGTTGTGCCATTTCTATGTAGACAACTATGTAGAGTCCTGTCTGGGACTTCTTTGTCACAGTCATATTGGTAGAACGACTTGACCTCAGTGTCCCTAACCATACATTACATCTCAGTCCACTCTTTGTGCTTGCAACATATGCTATCTGCTGATCTAGGCACACTGCATTGACGCCATGCTATATTTACATGTGTGAAACGGTCAATGACACAGTGTGTATCTCATTTCCACACTACACAGGTTTAGCACTCTGGACTGGTTGTTGGCAAAGGGCTAGGGCTGCCTAGTGTAACTGTCTAACTGATTTGGATACTGTATGCTCTTTAGACATATAACAGTCTGTAGGAACCTGAATGTATGTCAGAAGGGGATTGAAACCATGTAATTCTTAAATGTGTATTAATTACTTTGTTATTAATTAATCCCAAAAAAAGTTCAGGTACAAACCTTTTCTCCTTTAACAGCGGATTTAAAAAAAACACTCTTATTGTTATGGCTATACTTAAGAATTGAATGACGAACTTTTCCCAAAGGTCTATTTTTAATGGATCCCTCTTGATTAAGTGACCAGCCATATATCAGGTCCTTCTCATTAGAAAGCCAAGTCCACTCTGTAATGGCCGACGGTGCTGCTTACTTTGTCCTTGGTTCCAGACTCCCGGACTGGCGGGCTTGGAGGAGCTCATTACATCATGGCAGAATAATTGTTTTGTTAGCAGCATTGCACACTGACATCAGTGCTGGAACAGGGGTAACTTCAGGGGCACACTGTGTTAGCATGTGCCTCTGTCACTGAAATAGTCCTGCGGTAAGCCCATCACACGCTCAATGTGTCAAAGTAACTATATAGCGCTGGATCGAGACGGTCATCTAGATCTTGTGACGAGGACTGTTTTGAGACAGGACTCACTCCTGAGCGATCCAGAGGGAACGGAGACTCGACTGTCTAGCCTAAGGAGTTTAAATGGCCTCAGTAAATGTCCTGCTGCAACGGCTCCAAAGACTTCTCTCGACTTGCTGAGACTGTGTTGGGCTTGTGTTTTAGTGTCTCTGGATCTAAGCCAAGTCCAGCTGGAGAGGTTATGTTCACTAACCTTTGGATCACAACAGATTTGGCAAATATGCAAAGGGTCTTTTAAGTTCAAAAGCATTGTTGAGAAAGTTAAAGAGTAAGCTGTGCGAATACTTTTTTTTTCTTTTTTTTTTTTTTTTTGGGGGGGGGGGGGACTACCAGGATTAAATACTTTTATATGAAATTGTTTGACTGGAGCTGGGCTTTTAAAAGTATCCATATACTGTAGTTTACCACTTCTCTTGCTGCTATTAATGCACCTTGGTTTTTTAACGTGCAATATTCCCTGTCACTTGAAGATGGCTATTAAACACTTTTATGATTTGAGTTTATGCCATAGTCTGATTAATTTTCTAACAGCACTAGTATTAGCCTGGAATTATGTGTTATGTTCTGCATGGCTTTCAGTCAAGATGGCAGGCCGCTCGCTATTCCTGATTTAGATTTCAGCGTGCCAGCGGGAGGGAGGGAAGGGACCTTGGGTTTCCTGTGTCGGAGGCTGAACGCTCTCCCGAGCCTCTTTTCTCGTTCAGTCCGTGGGTCACATCCCAGCCCAGACCCTCCTTCCTTCCCCTTTAAGGCCCAGCTGAGCGATGAGAAGTAGGTGCCACTTTAACACTCATTATGACTCGTATCCTGTTGTGGATCTCCTGGCTACGTGAAAATTCCCCTCTTTTGTTTGGGGTCTCAGGCTCTGGCTGTTTGAACCCGCACGGAGACATCAGGAGTGGGAAGTATTCCTGAGGCGGCGCGGGGGGTTATTTTTAACGGCTCTTGTCTATTGTTTTAAGGCTAATCGCAGCTTCCAATCTCAACGGGAGATACGTAGGCTGCATCCAGCGTGACCCTCCCATGTGCTTGAGAGACTTGCCTCCTGGCCCTTGAGACTGCGTCTCCGCTGGTCTGGTGTGGGAGACAGCCCCCCCCCCCCCTCCTAATCTCTTCTCCTCTGGTAGTGCCTTTTACTGCAGGATCTCCTGTAGATCATTGGGGAGCACTGACGGAATCGCCCATTTCCTTTGGGAACCCACGGAGGTCAAAGGTCATTGGGTACCCTGCGGTTGACATGTTTTTAGAGGCGGGTTAGAATCCGCCCATATTTTCCCCTATTGCTTGTTTAGGACCACCAGCTGAGAGAAACCCATCCCCAGAAATGAAGTTGTTTAAACACTTTTTTTTTATTAACGTTTGATTGCAAATTGCACATCTGATCAAGCAATATCAGCAGCAGGGACAGAACGCTGTCTTATGTTTTAATGTAGTGTTTGTATAAACAAAATATATTGCCTTCAACACAGCCTTCCATAATTCATAGTTAGTCACCAGCCCCGTATCATGTTGAGTTGGAGAGGATCTTTTAAACTCCTGTCGGACACTTGACACTTGTATACAAGGAGAATAAAAAATAGGTACACTATGCTCGCTTGGCCCAAGAGGGGAGACGCAGCCTGTGTTTAGACTTCCTGTAAGTTTGCTTCAACATTGGGGTCATCCTAGATATGGGGAAAATTCCCATGATGTGATCTCCACGCCCCCTCTACCTCCCTTTTTGGCTTTGATCAAAATGGGGACTTCCCACGGAACCCAAGAGACGAGCGTTGTTTCTTCAATTTGGCACTTTCTCCATGCCATAGTTCTCTTAGGAGATCTGAATTTGTTCAACACTTTCCATGGAAAAAGACAGGGATTCCAATGTCTTTAGTGGTGAACAGATGTGGAAACATGATAATGGTGACTGATGAGAGTAATGGACCCTGTCCGTTGCTTTAGCCAGAGAGGGTTAGAGGGGCAACGGACAGCCAGGCCACCCAGTGCTGCTGCCTTTCTCCTGGACTGGACCCTTTCTAAGATGTGTGTGTGGTGTGTGTGTTTGTGTGAGTGTGTGGTCGATGCAGGGTACCTCAGTCTCTCAGATAATAACAGCAGGGCAGGGGGGGATATTGTGGGGCAGCTGCAGTTATATTTGGGTGGGCTCTTTTGTTGCTGCGCTCCTGGTCTCTTTAGAGTTGGTCACATGCACTTGCACAAATACGGCCACACACACACACTATCTCACGCACAACACACACACACCAGCACCACTGTTCTGATTAGGTTTAGGGTTGGGGAAAAGAAGCATAGGTTGCAGGCCTGCTGCATTTGGTTGGAACTATTGTGCAACAAAACAAAACAAAGGATTAGATAAAAAACAAAACAATACAGTGTTCTTGTATTGACAATGCATTATAACAGAGGCTGTAACGGTCAATAAAGAAAACAGCCAGCCGTTCAACAATCACACAACACTCAGTGTTAAATGATAAAAAGACTGTGTCCTCCATTGCTAAACAGTTTACTGTCTGTGACTGTGGACAATGACCCTGTGGCATTGTTCTGACTCAGAGCCTGGCTTCAGAATGAATGGACTTAGTCATTTGACTTCAGACCTTCTTTCCTCCTCTGGCTCTGTGGCGTGGCTCCATTCTGTTGTGCCAATAACATAAACGTGTTGCCTTGGAGAGCATGAGTTTTCTTTTCCCTTTTAGGAAATAAAATGTTCGTGGGCTTCACGCAATACAGAGCCTTTGTACTGTGTTTGGAAAGTCCTCCCTGATGTGATCTCCCTGCATCACACAGTTGATAACAGTTAATAAGAGCTGTCTACATTGCTGTCTAAAGGGGTCATTTTGGACTGTTGCATATTGTTGCACACTGTATCCTGTGTACTTTGAAATATTGGGACACAGTTTTTATTTTTCTTCTGCATGGTCATGCTGCATTGAGGAGGGGAATGCCCCCTAAAACAAAAGAGGAGATTTTTTTTTTTTTGCTGTATTGTAAGCCAGTAGACTTAAAAGAAGTTGATTAAAACGCTTTGACCAGAATGCAGTGAGTCACTTGCTAAGCTGCATGTTGAAGTGTCCCTGTGTCCCTCATACGTTGGTTCATTTGGTGTCCCAGCACCACACAGTTGCCCCGTGGCTTCCTGTACTGTTCTCCTGGGACTAACCATTAGGATTGTTATAGTCGCTCCCAAAGGATTTGTAAAACCGTCAACGGCCTTGTTTGATAAAAAGTTGTTACTTGTAGACATGAGCTCACTGTGAGAACACTGTAACTCTTAGGGTTGTTTTTGTGGCTCTCTCAATAGACTTTGACTACGGTATTTGTCAAGGTCTTATCTCTCAATGTAATGGCTGCACAAAAACCTACTTTGTTTCAGGGAGTGATCTCGGTCTCGTCTCAGACTTCAGACGACGTCTCTCAGGCGCTCTCGTTTTTTTATTCTCTCTCCGTCCGTTTGGTCGTGGTTAATTGGATTCTGACAAGGATCACAACATGGCCAGTGCCTTTGATGTAGCGGATGCTTCATTACCTCTAATGAGGTCGGGTCAGCATGCCCTGAGAACCATCGTCAGGTTTGGGGCAGGGCACGGCACCGTTTTTCCCTGCCTGGGTTTCCTGAACAGAACTAGCGCTCCATTTTGGGAACTCTCTTTTCTTGATTATTCATGTTTTAGATTCCGACCTCATGACCTAATCACAGTAAACATCACAGTACATTTTAACTTTGTCCACGTTAACCTGAAGTGATTCATTGACGTGCTGGAGGCTAAGCAGTGCAGTGAAAGTTCAGGAAAGGTGAGCGTTATAAGTCATTACTGTGTGTGTGTGTGTGTGTGTGTGTGTGTGAGTGTGTCTTTGCAGCGCAGATGTAAAACAGCTGGATCCAGCAGACTCCCTCAATTATGGAGGAGAGATTTCATTGTTGTTTTTTGTTGTTGTTGACACCTGCCTGTCCAGCTTTATGGACCGGACTTGCACAGAGTGTGGATGAGATCCTTTTTTTTCCTTCTCTTGTCTCATGGTGGGCATAGATAATTGATCGCCTGACTTGGAGAAAATAACGACAAAAAAGAGGGAGATATAATTGGACAACGCCTTTTCGATTGCACATGATGTTGCTGATGTTGTCCAGATGTTTTATCATATGCTTATGGTGATATGGCCATCAGACACTTGAATTTCCATCAGAAGATTACGAAATGTAATCCATTACAAAATGTTCTATGGAAGTGACCTTTCGGATTCGCTATGGCACTCCAACACGCTGGAAGAATGAGTGACTCACTAGCAAAGTTGAGAAAGAGCATTGTTCTTCCTGCCAGTGCAACAAATTTAGTGGCAAGGCTTTGGACTGCCATGGCAAACCCCTCGTTCTCTCATTTTCCAGATATTCGGATGGTAAAAACAGGAAGTTGGTCAATTTTCTTTCCAGTGGATCTGTCAGAATGGGGATGGGTGGGTGAGAGAAGTCAAGAGCGGATGAGAGGGACAGCGTGCTTGGTCTCTAGGATATCCTCTTTGGTCCGCTGGGTTAATGAGATCACTCCTAAGAGATGAAGCCTGACCCTAACCTCGTCTTCCTCTCTAAACACAAACACTGTCCCGTGTGTGGCCGGGCAGACACTCTCTGAGTGAATTAGTCTGTGAACGTCGAAAAGGAAACGCTGGCAAGCGTCGGAGATACACTTGATTAAAATAGAGCTGTGAATAAAGGCACAGCGTTTTCATTTCATTGGCCATGTGCTTGTTATTCAAGTAACAACAGCGGTTTTCACTGGCTTTGTTGTGCCAGAAACAATTCAACAGTGTCTCCCACCTTATAGAGACGTACAAGCAGTTATTTATGTCTGAAAAAGCTCTGGAACAACTCTTCACCCAAGCACCTGTTTCTCTTTAGAACAACTTTGATCCATCTTTCCAAATGTCGCTTTCCATTTCCTCCTCTCCTCTTTCTATCCTGTCATCCTCTCGCTGCACCTGCCTGGTTAACGTCCTCCGTCCCCGCCGGGGGGGGGGGGGGGGGGGGGGGGGGGGGGG
>JAVQIZ010048534.1:0-13705 GCA_036023535.2 Galaxias brevipinnis
TATATATATACACACACACACAGTATACATTAGGGCTTTGAAAGTTTGCAAAATGCAAGAGAATTGTGAACAGTACTGTACCTTATTTTAGCAAAAATCTAGCCTTCTGTCATTCTAAAGTAGCTTTTCTTTTAGGCAGCAATACAACACATTCCTTTCGATACCTGACAAGGCAGTAGGCAACACTTTAGTTATTGAACTTTCAAAATAAAGTATTGATATTTACATCCCCCGTTCAGTAAATTGGAACTTTGAAGACCTGATCGATTACTCAGCATACTTACTGAGGATCTGCAGTTTTAACATCAATACGATGATAAGTACTGAAGTGTGAAATATGACCAATATGACCAATATTTTCACAACCATATAAATAACAACATGGATCATGGATTGTGGAAAAAATCTGTGTTGCCAACACTACCTATATATACATTTTATTCGTAACAGCATAATTAAAACACAAACTAAAAGCTTTATGCTGCAAAATTGACATAAACAATAAAACAATAGTAATAATACATTTTATTTGAGGGCACCTTTCAGGACACTCAAGGTCATCTGAAGACAGATTATATGACAGATTTCTTTAAATGTACCCACATTCCTCCATAAACAAACAAAATATATATAATTTTAATTTAGTACATAAAACATGTTTTTTAAACTAGGCGTGTGGTTTAAATCTGCGTGTCTGCATGTGGCACTTGTCATTAAAAACAAAATCCATCAACGCCTTATGATTTGCATAGAAATCTGCCGTATGTGGTTATGTCATTGGTCCACATTTCTGTTTGGAATTGTCTGTTGTCCCAGCACAAGTTCCTTTAAGTAGCCATTTTGTCCTCTTTAAAGCCTGTCAGACAACATGAAGGACCTGTAGACCACAGTAGCTCTCCCCCTCAAAGGCAGTCTTCGTCTTACAGTACCGAGCGCGGTCAGTGGAGGAATAGACGATCTTAAATCCTGAAATGGACAGATGTCAAAACAATAAGTGGTATAATGTTTGATAACCTTTTTATTTTGGCTTGAATGTTGCAGCTATCATTTTTACCTGGGTGACGCCGAGACAGGTTGATCAGGTAAAAGGAGTTGCGTTTACAACCTTCAAATTTGTAAATTAAATTGATATGGATAAAGAAGTTGATATAGGTAACTGTTTTTCTGAATACTCTGATTAGGCATAAAGAGTTCATCTGAAGGGCAACACATTGCAGAACACACAGAATGACATGGTACATGGTAAAGAAAGTGAGCTGTACTTTTATACCTGTGCTTTGTAAATGTTTTCTATGTGCAGTATTTGATAATGTAAAACTGGTATTTTTGTGGTTTGTACGCTGCAGAATTGATTACTTAAGGTGCACGTAGTTTTGTAAGAAAATATAACCAAATGGAGAAAAAAAGAGACAACATTTCTGATTCAGAAGCCTGTATTTGCATGCCCTTTTAAAATCTGGACGCAAAGTCAATAAAGTTTAATTTGAATCACTACCATGTCTTTTGTTATAGCACTCTTTCAGTTGCTTTATTTCTGTGAACATGTGTGACACTAAATGTCAGAATCTCAACAAAACATTTATTCTTGTTTTCCCAGCAAGGGCTGTTTTATTACATATAGCTTTTTTATGTTACATATAATACATCTAATATATTTAAAATAAAAAAAGATGCCACAAGCTAAGACTTATTCATAGGTATACATGACATTCAAGCATAGATACAGAAATATAATATAAAACAATTTTATAAAGAAGAAAATTGGACACAAAATGATCATTGACAGTGAAATATACATAACATTTCTTTGCTTATATATTTTTGTAACAAAATCTGAAAAGCAAGAAAGAAAACCCTGAAACCAATTTCAAGCATACCAGCAGTCTCTCAACAAAAGTAGATTATGCCATATCTCCTCACATCTACAGAGAACAAAGTTTTCACTTACGACTCTGCATCCGACGTAATAACCGTTTTCACAGATTCATTGCTTGGAGATAAATCTACAGAAAACATTTCAACACGGATCGACTCATGGCTTCAACTAAACCACGACTCCGTTTATGGCATCCCTTCAACCTTATTGCTAAGAGCTGGGACAAGAGCTTGTACATTTTGCAGGCTGCACTGAACCACAAGAGAGGAGCAGTGCTATTTGTTCATAACCAAATGCCTCACGTAATGAATGCAGTAATTGAACAAAAATATCTGACCCTTGTAACCCTTTCAATGATTTATCAAAACCATGTCTCATATTACAGTCACTTAATCTCCCACTCATTGATTTCCGTCCCTTAAACAGCTTTTAATGTCTTTTAAATATATCTCATCTGCCCTTAAGCACAGGTTTAATTTTCTCCAAGTAGCGTCGGCTGGAGTACTTAACTATTTACAATTTTAGTTTCATGCATTTACTATAATCAGTATCTTATTAATAATAAAAACAAGCAGATTAAAGATCGGAGTGGAAATCGTAACATAACTGACATGACAAGGCTGGTGTGCCGTATGAGAGGCGTGGATTAGAACTGAAGAATGATTGACAGGTGGGAGATGGGCGTTTCCTAAAACATTCACGTGTGTCGACCGAACTGCACCCCCTTTAAAATCCTCTAAAATGTTGAAATGCTTGCTCAATAATTGACATTCTAAAACGAAAGCAAGACCGGGTTCAGTGCGTTGACAACTCTGGAAACAAATGGCCAACGAACGATCAGACACTGCAAATAGAATTACATTCATTTGAAAACCCAGCCGAAAGAGCACACTGATATGCAGCCGAAAGACAATCAAACTCCGTTTTCACATTCATGGACGCCCAAAGGATTTTCAAGACAAGACGTGTTTCATTGACTTACACATTTAGACAATCAAAGCAACACATTTCAGAGACACATTCCTATATCTTCATAGACTGACATACATTCACAGAGAGAGAGAAAAAAAAAACACATTCTGGACATGCAGTCTCAAAGAAGTACCAACCAAATGTTGAGCGTTGCCATTTGACCCTCGAGAACTCGTCCTCCCTCACACTCGTGACGATTTGAGGTATTCGTGTTCAATCAGTAAGGAGGAGTCTCCACGAGAGTTATGGGCGCTTACTCAAACGTAGGTCAAACAGACGTTTGCATGCAATAAATGCTCCGGTTAGCGTTCGACCCCTCTCCAGGACGAAGCTGCACAGTGTGTGGATGTGGTGTCACGTTCGCTGAGGAAGAACAGGTGAACCAAAAGAGAAGTTCAACACAAATCGCCTGGCAAAGCCTTTTTCTATGTCTATTGCACTAGGACTCCTAACTAAGTCATACGAAACATACCCCGCTTAATGCTCCGTACGTTAACCGTTCGCTCATCCTAAGATATAACACCGTCGTAAAGCTATCATTGAATCTTTGGTTTCCCAGTAGCCAGTTTAAAGACCGTTTGACAAGTCTCGCCTCAAACGAGAGGGCTTGCTATCCTGTTGATTAGAGCCCTCGGCAGGCTGAGGTGTACACACCAATCACCATAGATAAGTAGGGCCTACAGTGTGTAGGTATAGGAGCTGCTCTTTCTGATTTCAAAGGTGAGGGGTTAAGACCTGATTTTACTCATTTTTAAACACTATTTCGAAGCTAATTTCTTGAACATTCACATTAGTAAAAAACAACACATTCATCCGCACACAAGCACACGCATTTTAATACATATACACACGCACACGGCGCACACACGACACGCACACGGCACGCACATGGCACACACACACGCACACACACACACACACACACACACACACACACACACACTACAATATGAAATGTGTTCTACTATGCTGTGGTCCCAGATATTGGCCTCTGCCCTTTGCCCTGGAGATTATCCTCTGAGTGGCTTTAGAATGTTCTGAAGGCAAGCATGGAGATCCGCAAAAAAAATGGCTATGAACGGGAGGAGGAGGAGAAGAAGAAGAACAGAGCCAGGGGTGGTGACAGTCCTCCTTCTCCTCCTCCCTGCTAGTATATCAAACTGCTGTGACTGTCATATTGAGGGGAAAAAACTCAACATCCAACCGTGCTGAACGGTCCTTAAATCTCTTCATCTCGCTGAGGGCTTATTTCCAGACATGAGTCATGTTTGCAGAGCTTTGGGTGGTTGACCCCCCCATGTGCTGACCACTGTATCCCATCATGCCGCTGGTGCCATAGAAGTTCATGCCCGCCATGTGCTGGGTCATCTGGGACAGAAAGCAGAAAGGGTTCATCCCCAAGGTCTGTCAACACGCAGCCGGCCAGCTTTATCGGCATGTTAGATGACATTGTTATAGAAATGCACAACTCTTGAATTCTCTCACTCACACACACACACACACACACACACACACACACACACAAACAAGAACATGAACACGAACACACACACACACACCTGTGTGATGTTCCACTGTAGCTGCTGGGCCTGCTGTACTCCATGCACCTGTTGCTGGGGCTGGGCAGCCAGGCCTCCCGCTTGCGGCTGTCCCATCATGCCACGCGGTATCCCTGCCCCGAACGGCGATGCCGAGACGCCCCCCGCCGGCGCCATGGCCCCCTGGGGTCCCATCGCCCCGCTCGGCGGCCCCATCAGGACGGTCTGCTGGGCTGCCATCATGGCGTTTTGCTGCAGAGCCATCAGTGGGTGTTGCTGCTGCGGTCCAACCACAGCCATCTGCTGGGGGGCTCCTCCCATTCCAGCGGCGAGGCCGGACAGGCTGTGGTAGGAGCTGTAGGAGTGGGCCGCGTAGCCCATCTGGTTCATGTACAAGCCACCTAGAGACACGACCGCGGAGAGAGAGCGGCAACGAGAAGAGAGATTTATCACCTCCTCATTTAACGTTATAAACAAGAAGTCAAATAAGATGAATCAAAAATAATGCCGTGAGCCTACCGTGTGCCGACACGGAGGGCGCGGAAGCATACAGCGAGAGGATGGAGTCCTTGGACAGTTTCTTGGTGGCGCCCTCCTCCTTCTTGGGTGCCGAGTCCAGGAACAGGCTGAGGTTCTCGGGCACGGACGCCGCCACGCGACCCCTGGGCATGGAGCTGACCGCAGGCTGGAGGGAGGAGAAGGCAGAGGAAGGGCGTTGGACGCTGTCGGCGAGGCTATGCGGTGGAGCTACGATGACGCGCTGCACATGGTGTCTCACCGTGGTCCTGGTGGAGGAAGCTGAGGAAGAGGCTGGCTGAGGTCTAAAGGGATCCAGCGAGGGTGGAACCA
Source organism: Galaxias brevipinnis (assembly GCA_036023535.2). Taxonomy (NCBI): domain Eukaryota; kingdom Metazoa; phylum Chordata; class Actinopteri; order Galaxiiformes; family Galaxiidae; genus Galaxias; species Galaxias brevipinnis. The sequence continues at coordinate 5,236 of JAVQIZ010048534.1, forward strand.
GAGCTGGGTGACCCACGGCGGGACTCCTGCTCTCCTCTGGGATACAACTACCATTGGAGAGGGATGCGATGGGAGCTGGGGAGTCTGAGAGACAGGGGAGGGAATGTAAGAGGGGGAGAAACACAGGAATGGAGGGGAAGAGTGAGGAAAAACGCTATGATCCTTAAAAACATCATTGTTATGCATGTGTTTGTGTGTACACACGTGTGTGTGCGTGTATGTGTTTGTGTGTGTGTGTGTTTGTGTGCGTGTGTGTGTGCATGTGTGTGTGTGGAGCCTACCTAGCCCTAGTAGGTCGGAGAAAGACTGAGACTGTATCTTTGGACTCATCTTGGGCTGTGAGTCTGTGTCTTTCTTCTGCAGGAAAAACAAACACAAAGAATAATGCAAAGAATGCATAACGTCAACGCACCAACGAGTCCCATTCAGACCTTGACAGCAGAGGTGGGGGGCTCACCAGTTTCATCTTCTCAAACACGACCGGCTCCTTGGGTATACTGTCACAACTCTTCTCTTTCTACAGGCAGAGAACAGCCACGAAAAGTGAGCTGCGTCTCAGATTTGGAAACCCCTACATTTTTTCTGTGTGAGTGTACAGGCGCATGTGTTAGGAGGACTCACCCTTAGCCTCTGAATGTCCAGGACTTTGTCCATGTACTTCTTCTTGTCATACTTGTCCCTTATGAAACACTCTGCAGACCTACACAGCCGAGTCAAGGAGGAAAGCTCAGGCTTCGCTAAGAGACGCACACACACACACAGACACACACACACACAAACAAACACAGACACACACACACACACACACACACAGACACAGACACACACACACACACACACACACACACACACACGCAGTATGTCCTGGTGAGGATACTGGTCTGTCTGCGGGCGCTGGAAGCACTCTGGTAGGAAAGCCTCGTAGAGTCGTCTGGCTTTGGCGTTCCCTATTTCCTGGACACACTGGAGAGAAGGAAACATCACACACACGCACGCACACATGCACGCACGCACGCACACACACACCACCTCACAGAATCAACAACAACCTCTCAAGGTATGGCTTGTCATCCATTCATGTATGGCCCTGACTCCCAGTTTCACCCCCCGTGTCCTGCTGACCTGGATCTGCTCCTGAGTCCACTGGTCCAGGTTGACCGACTTCACCTTGGAGATGTGGACCCCGAGGTTTCGGTGGATCCCCGCACAGCGGATGCAGATGAAGATCCCCAGATTCCAGGACGCCCATCTCGGCCCTGAAGGCCAAAAGAGGACGAGGTGATTGGGGAGGGGTGGTGAACCCACTGTTAACGGAACACTTAAGACAAAACAACGCGCACGTTTGAGAAACATTTGCGGCTGAGGAGGAAGCCGAGAAATGAAACAAGGGAGCGTAACCGGAAATAGAACAGCGAGGAAAGCGTGACAGAAATAAAAAGAGAGAGAGAGAGAACGAAAAAAGAGAGACAAAGCGAGAGATACTGACAGAGAGAGCAGAAAATACAGTGTCGCAACTAAAAGGGCGATTAATTCTGGTCCAATTACGGCTGAGACAGGCCATTAGGCGTTTGACTTCACAGGGGAGCGGGCCTAATCCCTAGGAAGACATTAGGCTCTCTGACAGGGAGAGGCACAACCACGGCTTGCCCGCATAGCTTAGACCCAGGGAGAAGCACAACAACGGCTAGCCCACATAGATTAGACTGAGGGAGAAGAGTGTAGACACGCTCAAACCCAAACCCGCACGCTAAAAACACACACAGTACATGTACACCCGCCAACAGGCCCAGCTCCGCAGCGCAGAAGCCCCAGCGCACCATACCATTAACCCATGTAAGCTACTAACCCCCTCATACACCACAGACCACCTGCGGGGGCTGTTAACTCCTTCTCTCTACCTCTAAAGTGTGGACGTCGAGGTGGATGCTGTGTGCTCTCCATATGCAGGGGCTGGGTGTAGTTTGTTTTGTGTGCATGTGTGTAATGTAGATTATGTGCAGAGCCGTCTTCACGACGTTGGCCAGCGAAACTCGGGGAGGAATATCTAACACCCCTCGCAGGCTATGTTCTCTGCTCACGTTATGCAACCGTCCTCCTCTTCAGAGAACACAGCGAGAGCTTCAAAGAGAACACTGGAGCAGCACGCCTCTCGCACCCCCCCCCCCCCCGTCCCCGTCCCCCCCCACACTCTCCCTCTCTCTTTTTTTTCCTTCTGTGGTTGGCTGATAAGCTCTTGAACAAGCGCTCTCCTCTCCACCCCCGCTGCCTCCATCCATCCCCTCCCATCGCTCCTCTTCCTTCCAAGGGCCCTTTATAGCTTTGGCACAGAGTCGCCACTAGATGGCGGTGCTGTCCTCCGATTGATTTTATTTATCATTAAAATGGATGTCACATTCGCTTGTTTTTTTTAAAGGTTAATGAGTGCGAACAGAAAGAGGAAGTTCATTTTGGGAACCTAAAAACTGGACTGGTCTTTTGGTGGTGACATTGAACATGGATTCCACTCTTTTCTTGATTTTTTACACTGATTTTTTCAGCCTCAGCCTTTCATAATATCAGAAGCATTTCAAATGTGTAGAGTGATATTTACATGCATCATTTGCATGTGTTTCGTTAGTGTATCCACATGTGTATCATACAGATGTATTCACAATATTTCCATTAGATAACCTAGAAGACGACAGAGTATGTTTTCTGAATTACATAAGGAATTTTTGCTCCTCTAGATGGACAAACAACGTCTATAGACTTTTGTCATAAGTGTAGTTCATGGTTAAACCAAGCAGAAAGAATGACAGACAAACAGACGGCACGTCATTGTCCATCCTCGCTGTCTGGCTGCAGTATTAGTTAGCATGCACGCTAATAATAGCAGAATTACTCAGCAAAGCCTTCTTAACGGCTGTAAACACTAGGACAGCAGCCTGAGAGATAGAGAGACTCAAAGATAGAGAGAGAGACAAAGAAAGAGAAAGAGAGAGTGAGAGAGAAACAGACAGATACAGAGACAAAGAGAAAGAAAGGCTAGGTCATTGTGGAGGAGAGAGGAGACAGTATGCAGACAAAATATTAACCCTGCGTAACAGTTGGTCTTTGTTCTCTCTCTTCCAGTTCGCATCCCTTTGTTCCTCCTCCCTTCATTCCTTATCTTTGTCCTCCACCGGCACCGCGTCGCCTCCCTCTCTTTCCCCTGTCTCCCCGTATCGCTCTTGTACAGTACTAATCCCTGTGTGCGCTAGGCCCCTAACCTCTCATTCAGCAGTCTCTCAATTCATGTTGGTTCTATGTTCCTAACTGACTACATCCACAGTCACTACAGTCACCCAACACCCGCTCCATTTCATTTAGTCTGTCTCCTGCTTATTCATGTATCAATGGGTTAGTCAAATATAAATGTCTGTGTGTGTGTGTGTGTGTGTGTCTGTGTGTGTGTGTGTGTGTGTGTGTGTGTGAGTGTAGGCTTAATGTGTGTGCAGGGTATTAAGTGGACTGCTGGCTCGAGGCCTGGTTTTTAGCCATGCGGGGGAGCGTGAGCTGGCTCTGCCCAGGGGAAGGGCCTCATGGCCAGGCAAAGGCTCAGCGGGGAGAGGGGTAGGATGGATGGTGATGGAGGGAACCATACCGCAGACAAAAACCCAGCAGCATGTACAGGTAGCTAGATGAGTGGCCCAGGTTTAGCCACCAAGCTAAATGTGTAAAAGGCTTCAGTTCTTTATTCAAGCGGGCACAAAGGATAAATCCAGCAGGTGGTAAGAGGCACGGAAACCATGTTACAAGGGCAAATAAATAACACGAGGGCGAAAAAGCTGTATTTTATTGCCCTAAGGACATTTTGTGCTCATGCCGCCTGTGTGGATAGACCGGAGTGAATCAACCCGATTTGTGGGTCCCCACAGCATCTATGAAATGTGGCCTGCCGCTTGCTCTTAGGCAGGCCCCGCCAACATTCCTCTCCCCGCTAAGTAACGGCAGCAAACATCCGCTTTCAATCTCAGCGAGACTGTCAAAATGCAGCGCGGAAGTTTCCAGGAGAGCCGGGTGACGGACTGCTCTGCCCGTTACGGTTGCAAAGGGGCATGCTTCTGGTAATTGGCTTAACGCATCGATGACGGATGGACAGGAGCCTTCCGGCGAGCTGCCAAGGCTCAAGCGTGTACCGTTACAGTCCATTCACACACATCGAGGGAAGAGCAGAGAGGTTCTGGAGATGAAAAGAAAACGTGTAAACGGTAAATGGTGGTGGGACTGATTGTCAGCTGGGATAATATGGCGAGAATGGGTGCACACAAAGAAGCATGATTACAATTTACCTCTCCCTCTCTCTCTCAAGCACACAACCACACCCACACCCACACACACACCCACACCCACGCACACACAAATACAAATGGTTCATTAGCCCATATCCCACTGGGATAAAATGCTGCAGTCTAATCCCAAAGGCTTGGTCGTCATGGGATCCTCCTATGCCACCCACTGCCAGAGGCACACACGCCATTCCCTCTCCATGGCCCTCCTACAGCCAGCTTCCCACAACCAGCCAAAAGCCTTATAGTCTGTATGCTGTAAGCCACATAGTGAGCCACTGGTACCTAACACCTCCTCTTCTGCCTTAGCAGGAGGCCCTGTATATATACTCTGTATTGATTGTATCGCTCAAAAACACCCCCACCAAACTACAACTCCTAGAGAGCTATGGGTCTGGCTTCCGCTACTGATAACATTATGTGTTACAGCTAATGATCTTAATTGAGGGTAGGCTCACTTTGGATGAGCATAGCAAGTTAATCTAGATGATCAGCAGCGGGAGGAGCTACTAGCGTAATGTTAAACTAGTCTGACAATCTAAATGTATATAACAATATCATAAACTATAATTATAGATATAGAGCAATCACTGTCTAAAAAAAAGAACCAAGTCAGAGGCAGTTATATTCGGGGTTACTACAACAAGGCAGCACACAAGATATTAATATTGATATAGTATTTAAAAATTGATATGATCGAAGCCAATAGCCTTAAGGTTCAATAAAACACCTGAGATGCTTTTCTATTTCTTGTCTAGTCAACTAATAGGTGTGAGTTCATCTTTAGTACATAAGTCAGAACACCCATCCCTAATGGCATGCCCATGAAGGCAAAGGGATAGAAGAGCTAGTCAGCGTATACACTCCCCAGCCTTCAGGACAAACCAGATATTACTGTGGTTCCTGCCCCTGCTGGCCAAGCCAGGCCAGGCCAGGCCACCCCAGGGGTGACATTGACTGACCAGGCCAGCCTCTCCCCTGGCACAGTATGACTCGAGGCCGTAGCCGTTAAGAGTCTCCCTCCCTTCCCCATCGTGCCATCTTGTCGGGTCAAGTGGCATTTAGAGGCTTCCAGAACCTGATTAGGAAGGAGGAAGTGACATGTACAGGTGATATCTCCATGGCAACCGACCGTCTGGCCTGCACTGTGTGCAAACACTAGCCGGTTGAAAACACAATCGGGAAGTACAAAAAATGGGAGGGAAAGAATAAAAATAAAAAGAGAGAAAGAGAACATGGGAGAAGTAGAGGGACAAAAGCCATCAAGGCACAATTTGATAGTTCCTTTTTGAAGGTGAACATATAGCCATGACCTCCCAATAAAAACAGGTGAAAGAACAACAATCTATGTCAGAGCAAACAAGATTAGACAAAGGCCTTGCCAAGCACCATATGGCTTAAAGTCCTTTGTTTATGTTTGTGTGTGTATGTATGTATGTATGTATGTATGTATGTATGTGTGTGTGTGTGTGTGTGTGTGTCTTTGCACTATTACACTTCCAACAGAATGTGCTAATCAGCTAAAATCACAGTGTAGCACCTTTACGTATTGATTTTTGTAACATTTGCTTGCGAGAAAGCGTATTGTGCATTAGCAATAGTTTACGGCTTAATTACCATTATCAATGACCTGAAAGAGTACAGATGAGAGAGAGTGTCGAAATATAATTAGTATGCCGCTGCCATAATGTTAACATGCAAAAGACTAGCCTTTAAAGGCTACAGCTCAATTAAGATGAAGCTGTTAATGAAATTAACTAAACCTCTGTGAGGCTCCCCTTTTCAGAGAAGTGGAGGTTGGGGTTATGGGAGCAGGTGTGTAATGCCAGTGTATGTGTGGGTTAGTTCGAGCGTGTGTGCCTGCGCACTGCTATTTTCTGTCCTAACCCCTAATCTCATCTACAGAATCTAATTAGACCAGGCTGTGCTACGGTTAGCGTCACGCCACTCAGAGCTCACGTGTGTGTTTGTCTGTGTGTGTATGTGTGATTTCTCTAAACTAGTTCATAGTTAATCTAGGCTGAATGGTAAAGGGGTCAACGGGCTCCACTGACAACGGTTTTGCCATTTTAAACCCACACAGTAAGACCGCATTCTATAGATGCAGGCAACCTTTCTACAGAAGACTCGAAAGGCACTGAAAACACAACACTGTCCCAAGGGCTCGTACACATGCTCACAAAACTGTTTCCATGGATGGGACACAGTCCCACAGCACAGAGGGCCCAGGGCAAACATTGCCTGTTGCTGTGTGATGTTGATCTAGGTCCCAAGCCTGATGAACTGCTAGCGTAGGCAGCAGCGCAGAGTAGAATCGTAGACCTCACATTATATCATATGGCCTTTTCCCGGGGGGCCGTCAGAATGTGACCTGGACCAAACAAGTTGAACTTCACAATCGCTCACTGTTGTGTTGTGTGTGTCTGCGTAGTTGTCTCTGTGTGTTGTCAATGCCCTCTGCGAGGCCCTGGTTATGACATGGTTGCAAGCTCAGCATCTGAGAGAGGGAGAGAGAGAGAGAGAGAGAGAGAGAGAGAGAGAGAGAGAGAGAGACCATCCCTCGAGACAAGTGACAGTCGTGGCCCCTATCCAAATGCAGGAAGGACAGATGAGAGAGAAAAGGGGAAGTGAAACAGCCAGCTCACCGAAGTGAGGTCGGAGTCTCTTTGTCTCACTGTCTGTCTACGTCTAAACGGAGAGCAGTAACAGCCTTCACTCTGCCTCAGCACTTCTGAGTTTGGACAAAGGGGCATAATAAAGGGGCCTTTATGGTCGTTCATTCAATTTACCCTGAACAGAGACATATGGTTCAGATACAAGTATACTGTCTTTTTAATTAGCGAGTTGTGTGTGTGTCTGTGTGTGTGTGCGTGTGTCTGTTCAGTCGTAATGAGATTATTATGCAAATACATGAACACAACAACAACTGTAAATGCACACAAAGATCAGTAGTTCCAAACCCTGTTGGCATGTTGACCAAGCTCAAGGACACTGGCGGTTTGCCTTGTCAAATATACGGTTTGAGTCCAAGTCACCTAAAATGACTCCTGTGATAACAACCAGGTCCAACTAGGTCCAACTGAACTCAACTGAAGAAGATCTTTGAAGTGTAGTGTTTGCTTTAGTAGTCAAGTAATGTGTTGACTGAACTAAAAGGCAGTGACTGAGGATAGTTAAAAACTATGATACTTGTAGGTTTTGCTAGAGGACTTGGGATTTCATTATTCTGATAGTGTAGTGTACACATCTCTAAACTGGTGAATAGTGTCTTTGAAACTTCTTAAAGGGTAATCAAGTGAATGAATGACCCCAAAGGCAAGGGCTCTAGGGTGGTGGGGCCCTGATGGCCTTTTTCATTGGAACATGGTAAACAGGTAAAAATAAAAAGTTTTAATAATGCTGAATGCCTGGTCATGGAGAGACAGGTGCATGATATTGAGGGCCTTTAAATTAACACGCTTGCACAAACGTACATGCACGTGCACTCAAGTTTCAGCCTAGAACAGAGTGCAGCAGGGCTATGTCAGTGCATGTATCTTTAGAGGACATGGGACATGCTAATAAACCAGCGATATCCTGCTCCATATACGCTGCTTAAACACCTCACGTTCTAGCTACAGGAAGGGGCGGCATTACAGCATATGCTTCCCGCTCGTGCCCACCCCCGTATACAACTGCCGACATATCACCTACCTTTTGATTCACAATCGGCGCAGTATTTATTCTCCTCCAGTGCAAGTAAGGAAGTGAGAACCGCCTGATACCTGTCAATGTCTTTTACAGATTTGCCCGTCATCATTGCAATACCGCACGTTTCAACTTCCCGCAGTGTTCTTGCAGCCTGTTTAGTAAAACAAATCTCTTTCAGAAGGTTTACGTGAAACAAACGCCTCGTCGCTCGTCCTCTTCCTCAGTATAGAGAAGGCATTGAGTTTGTTTCACTGGATAATTGCCCTAAACCAGGCAATCATACAGAAGATGTGGGACTGCTACAGCATTAAACCGTTAAATATCTCGAAAACACTGGTTTCATTGACTTTCAAGCGCATCTGTTCCGAGTCCTGTCCACTGGCTTTCTCTCCTGACAATTCACACCTCCCCTTTCTCACTGCCCACTGTCAGCAGTCATATATCTCTCTCTCTCTCTCTCTCTCTCTCTCTCT
>JAVQIZ010048560.1:0-10963 GCA_036023535.2 Galaxias brevipinnis
TGTCTCGTTTTCTCTCTTTCCTATGTCTCTCTCTTCTTTATGTTAGTAGTATTTGCCATTGCTCATCCTGCTTTGGGGACACCATGCGTTGCTAGCCTACTTTCCTCTGGATGTCATGAGGGCAAAATGGAGCCGCTGTATTGGCTCAATCCCTCGTGCCATTCTGCTCATCAATGAGGAGATCAATGTTCTAACAGGGCGATGATGTCACAAAGCAGCTTTGTGTACGTTGCATAAAAACAAGGTCCCTGATCCTGATTGGTGGTGTTTCAGGTTCCGTGGAAACTAGGAAACTATTTTAATGTTATTCCGACACTGTCTCTGTGTATTTCTAACAACCATTCATCTTTTGTAACATCATTCAGCTGTGGTATTTCACTACTTCGTGATGTGGGACAGAATCTCAGTAATGAGGGTAGTTTCCGTCTTTATAGAATAGTTTAGAGAAAACCATTCCCTGCATCATGAATAAGTTGCTCATCATTATCGTAATGAGCATTATTTTTAGCAAGATATTACATTGTTTTTTAAAAAGAATGAACTGTGAATATACAGTGTACAGAATAATTTATATTCATATAAAACACTATCAAATATGAAATAACTACTGCACAGTTAAACCTGGAATGGAACAGGAAAGGTTTTATTTGTCCAGAGACATGCTGTATATCTACATCCCTAAGGCCCTGCCTTTCTCCTGACCTGTTACACAATGACACGCAAACGCCGACTAACTTCCAGCAGAGGGCAGCAAAGCACAGCTCCTTAGGCTAGCACAGCAAAGCAGACCTCCATCAGAGGTGAGCACAACTTACAGCAACTCTGCACAGTCAAATCAAACATGATTCAGCTTAAAAACAAAAATCTATTCCAAATTTAAAATGCCATGTTGTCTTTGCCCTCGTATAAGTTAAGACTGTGAACTCAACCGAGGAGCGTTTATCAGTGCCGTCATTATAAAGTAAAACAAGCAGAAACCACTTACTGGAAGTGGTTAATAAATGAGATAGGAAAAAGTTGCTGGAGTTACAACTGATGGATGTCCTAAGTTAACTGGTAAAAATGTTGTTTATTTTAAAAGGATCCAAGATCAAGCAGCAGAGTGTAATCCGGTGAGGAAACTATTACGTTGCCTAATTCATCAGGAAGCTCCATGTAAATCCATAGAGGTAACACTCAGTGACGTTGTAGGTCATTATTTATATTTATATTTATATTAAGTTTTTATTCTTAATTTTGAAAGTTTCTCTGGACACACATTGGTCATTGCAGTTGGTTTTCTGTGATTGTTCTTTTCAGTAAACTTGATTGAAAACTCTTGTCTTACATTTGAAATTGTAATAGTTGTCATAAGCAACCAGGAGGTTAATGGGTAAATGATAATATTATGACTAAATATGACAGCCTGGAGAAACCATCTCATAAAACCAACATGTAGTTAATGTGATAACCCACGCACATACTGGTGGACACACACACACACACACACACACACACACTCACACACATACTGGTGGACACACACACACACACACACACACACACACACACACATACTGGTGGACGGACACACACACACTCACACATACTGGTGGACACACACACACACAGACGCACACACACACACACACACACACACTCACATACTGGTGGACACACACAAACACACACACACACACACACACACACACACGTACTGGTGGACGGACACATACACACTCACACATACTGGTGGACACACACACACACACACACACACACACACACACATACTGGTGGACGGACACACACACACACACACACACACACACACACACACACACAGACACACACAGGTCATGAATTAAAATCCCACCTGGAGACACCATCACTGCACCTTGTAATCGCTGTCCCTGTATTCTCATTGTACATCGATCACTGAATTAAAGTGTAGATGAGGATAATGTAAATGTAATGCACAGATGTACACACGCACACACATTCACATCACGTACAATAAACAAACACAACAACACAAACACGTGCATAAAAGTATCACACACACACACACACACACACACACACACACACATACATGCAGACCAACATCCTGTCCACATCCAAATGCAGTTACGCAGTAATCTGCTCTCCTGATCCATGCCTGACCCCTCCAGCTACGCTCTCTGATGAGATTAAGGTCATCCGAGATGTGATTAGACCACAGAAGAAGAAAATAAGGTTGTCCAATATCATGATCAAAGAAATGTCCGCCCTGAAGACGCTGTCTGTCACTATGAGACGTCCTGTTTGTCCTCCCTGTCCTCCCGTTCTCTGGAGACTCCAACTTTCCATCCGATAGGTCTCTGGGGAGCGATAAGCCTTCTTCAGGAGGAGCAGGGAGCAGCCGTAGCCTAAAGCGACGTGGGACACAAAACGGGGAGTGGGGGGGGGGGTCGGCATGACAACCCTCGGAGAGAGGCTTTGAAGGACGAGAGGAGACACACCACACAGGGGGACCATTCACAATGGCTGTTCAGGGCTACGTTTCTGGCCTTTTGGCTTGTTGCCTTATCACCTTTCAGTGTTCCATTCTCAGAGAGACGGTTTTTTTTACATCTTTGTCTCTGTGAGAAACTAAGTTCCCCTACTTGAGATGGGATGGTTTAGCAGAAAGTAAAAATACAGGAGCGAGAGAGTGGGTTATTTCAGCCTTCCAGCTCACATATTTCACATTATGTGATAATGGTCCAGAAAAGGTAAATAGATACTATGAATCACAGCGTTTATGAGATGAAATTAATATGTCTTATAATCTTGCGAATTGTTCCAGTCATTGGTTTCAGGACGTAGATAGTGAAACCATAGTTACTAGAACAATAAGCCATTTTGTTTTTAAGACACCTCTGGTTCTTATCATCTGTACACAAAGGTGCCATGTAGGTGCACGGGGTTGAACGAGGACACAGTAGCACGCATTATCACCCAAACTTCACACCCAATTAAATTTAGTGCGATTTCATGACCTTTCCACGTTAAACAATAGCAACTCTTTCCTTTTCTATGGATAATTTACTAGAGGAGAAAACATCCTGTTGGTTTGGTTTTTCACCTCAAAGAAGGTGGACCGGTGAACCCTTTGGGGTTTATCACATAGGCAAGTGACACACTACCCTGGTTTGGGACTTTGAATGAGCAGATGTAAGGAGATAAAGATTAACAATGTGAAAGTGTGTAAGTGTGAGTGTGTGTGTTTTTGTGGGTGAGTGGGAGAAACCTAGAGAGAATTCATGCACGGTCTCCATGCATGTGTACTAAAATGCACTGCGTGTATGTACTCATGTGTGGTAAAGCATATGCATGTACAATGTCCTGCACTGTGTGTGATCATTCTGGTGTAAGACATATTCTATATGTGAATATGAGCTTAGGATAAGCTAACAGGGAAGGTGTGTGAGATGTCCTCTCCTGTAATATCACCTACCCCAGGTCCTCCCATGTGATATCACCTTTCCAAATGCCTTAGGGCTTCCAAACACTGTATAAGTACAAGTACTGCACAATTCTGTCAGATACACCCACCAGACCGCCAACGAAGGGACTGACCGAACTCCAAACCAAGGTAGGGAGGAGGTACTACACGTAGATCTGGTCTAAATACTGTTGGAAAAGTGCTGAGGCTCAGATCATTCCAAATGTCCAGAGATATTAAGATAACCTATTTATACAATGCTGAAATGATAGATATTACTGTAATTTCCCAAAAATATATGCGGTAAATGGTTAGACTAGAAAAAGATGTGCGTAACTAGGAACGTAATCACAGTAATTTTGGTTTTGCCTCAAATTTATTCTTCTATTCTTTGATTTAAGCTCAAATGTGTTTGATAACTATTACGTAATATGTTTTAACTGAGTATTTACCGATTTGTTATGATTTAGATATCGACTATTATTTTAACAGACAACTTCTCCTACAGGGATGTCTCTTGTTTCCCAATGTAATTCTAAAATGTATTTTAGCGGTCTTTCTGTGTCTACGGACATTATATAACGATCCCCCCTCCAGACATCCCAATCATTCAGTTGTGAAGCCTACCTTATGATGCTGTAGCTGATCAGTGCTTAGAAAGATATTATGTTAATTGTCTGCTTGTCCATTTTCTCCCCAACATAAACGTTAATGACGATGATGATGATACCTAACAGACGTTTAGAGGATGAGGGTGATTGAACTATATGTGTCTGTCTGTGTCCTTCCTATCAGATTTGATGATGATGATGATGATGATGATGATGATGATTAAGCTGATTATACTGTCTATTCTCTACTCAACATCAATGTTAATAATGATTGCGGTGATAGAACTATATGTGTCTGTCTGTTTCCTTCACAGATATGATGATGATGATGATGATGATGATGATGATGAGAAAGCAGATTAAACTCGGTCTATTTTCTACCTAACAGACACATTGAGGAGGAGGAGGAATAATGATGATGAGGATGGAGATGTCGATTAAACTGTGTGTCTTGCTTTCTCCTTTTCAGATGTGTGGAAGATGATGATAAAGATGATAACGATGACGATGATAATGAGGATGATGATGATGATGATGAAGATGAAGCTGTGCATTATGTTTTCTTTCTTCCAGACATGGGGATGAAGACGAGCAAGATGCTCTACCTGAGCGTCTCCCTGCTGTTTGTGTTCCTTCAGCCTTCTCTCTCAGTCACCTACAACTGCACCTCCCAGTACCAGAGGGTCCCAGGTAACCCTAACCCTGACCCTAACCCTAACCCTGACCCAAACCCTAACCCCAGTACCAGAGGGTCCCAGGTAACCCTAACCTTAACCCTAACCCTGACCCAAACCCTAACCCCAGTACCAGAGGGTCCCAGGTAACCCTAACCTTAACCCTAACTCCAGTACCAGAGGGTCCCAGGTAACCCTAACCCTAACCCTAACCCTAACCCTCTTCCCTTCATCACACCCAAGACAACCTATTCATAAAAACTTAAAAAGTCACTGTATTTTTGTGCTGGGTTGTTTGCCAGTCTGAACCTCTTGTAAAGTCTATATTTTTGTGCTGGGTTGTTTGCCAGTCTGAACCTCTTGTAAAGTCTATATTGTTGCACTGGGTTGTTTATCCAGTCTGAACCTCTTGTAAAGTCTATATTGTTGTACTGGGTTGTTTGCCAGTCTGAACCTCTTGTAAAGTCTCTATTGTTGTGCTGGGTTGTTTATCCAGTCAACGCTGACCTCACGGTGGACTGTAGGACCAGCGTGATCGTCTTGGAGATCAATCTGTGCACGGCCCAGTGGGCGGGGTTCGACGCGGTCACCCTGGCGCTAAACGGAGAACACAACCGGAGCGAGTGCCAAGGCGTCGTGGATTACACCAAGAACCCGCCAGTCATAAGATACAAGCTGCCTGTCAATCAAAGTCAGGACAACCCCTGTCGACAGTCACTACAGGTCAGAGGTCACCACATAAACACACATATACACAAACACACACACACACGCATATATACACACACACACACGCATATACACACACACACACACACACACACACACACACATACACACACACTCACACACATATATACACACACACACACACACATTTATACACACACACATATACACACAAACACACACACAGACACACACAAACACACACACACAGACACACACAAACGCACACACATACACACAGGTACCACATGTAAAACTCACCTTTACCTGCGCTGGGTTTCTTGACGGTTTCTTGCAGATTGTTGACGAGGTCCCTGACCAATCTGGTCCCTTCAGCTCCTTCTCCAGGATCCAATCAGTGATCATCACAGGCTTCATAGACACGCCCGTCTCTAGCGTGGGCGTCATCAGCTACAGCACGGACCTGTACTACCATTTCTCCTGTCGCTACCCGCTGGAGTACCTGCTTAACAACACCCAGATAGTATCGTGAGTGTGGAAATTAGATCATTTTTGTGCATCAGTTTTTAACAATCTGACAAAAACGTATGATCTTGTAATGCCAATTAGATTTTTTTCTTCAAAACCTTTTTTTTGTTTGTGTTCATTGTAATCTGTTCAGTTAAATCCCATCACATTCTCCATTTTTCTCTTCAACTCAGGTCCTCAGTCTCCGTGGCAACCAGCGACAACAACGGGACGTTCCTTGACACTCTTCAAATGAGTGTTTTTAATGTCTGTTGTACCTTACCCTATATTAGAATAATAATACCAAAAAAAACAGTATCAACATATAAAATAACTTAAAATATTAAAACATAAACAAAACTTAAAATATTTATGTATTCCTCTCTCTGTGGCCCGCAGGACACAAATTATACATATCCTCTAACAATGCCTGCAACAGGGTTGGCTCTCAGGACAAAGGTCTATGTGGAGGTCAAGGCCGTAAACCTCACTGGAAGGTATAAGCCCACATGCTCATAAAACAGAAACACCAAAAGAAAAGCATTATGATAAATTACCAAATAAATGGCTCCTTCAGGCTAAACAGAAAAGTGAAAATAAACAGAAACGAGTAGGGTGTTGTTTTTTTTGTCACTATTGAAATTCAACGTAACCTATTGACCCCTGAACTCTGGTGACCTTTTGACCCCTGAAGTATGGTGACCTTTTGACCTTTCCTCCTGTTCTTCTTCTTGCTTTGCAGTTTCAACGTGTTGCTGGACAACTGCTTTGCTACTCCCTCACCTTTCAACATGTCGAACAGCGTGAAGCAGAACTTCTTCACAGGGTACGGGCCTCAACACCCAGAATATTCTACAAAGATACATGGACATTATTTTGAGCTTTTAAATGTTTTCCTGATATTTTTAAACACATACACACACAGCTGAAGTCTGAGATGCCTGCCTGAACCATAGTTCTTCCAAGATGTCGTTAATGTATATATATATATATATATATATATATATATATATTAAAAGCCTTATGTTTTAGTGCAAAATCTTAATCTAAATTCTTCATTCCTGTAGTTCTATAAGCTATGTGAGCCTTTGTCTTTCCCCACGCAGATGTAACATAGAGCAGAGGGCTAGCGTGATCGCTAACGGACTGTCTAAGAACGCCCGCTTCAACTTCGAGGCGTTCCGCTTCGTGGTCCACCGGGACCAGGACCGGTCCAGTCTCTACCTGCACTGCATCCTCAGGTTGTGTGAGCCCACCAAGTGTCAGGAAATACTCAACGTGAGTCTGTAGTGTATATAGTAGACTGTGAGCTGTTCGATGGGAGTTGTAGTTTATACATGTGAACTGTCTTATGGGAGTTTGTAGTTTATACATTAGACAGACTGTAAGCTGTTAGATGGGAGTTGTAGTTTATACATTAGGCAGACTGTGAGCTGTTAGATGGGAGTTGTAGTTTATACATTAGACTGTGAGCTGTGAGATGGGAGTTATAGTTTATACAGACAGACCGTTAACTGTTCGATGGGAGTTGTAGTTTATACATTAGACAGACTGCGCTGTTTGATGGGAGTTGTAGTTTATACATGTGAACTGTCCGATGGGAGTTTGTCGTTTATACGTTAGACAGACTGTAAGCTGTGAGATGGGAGTTGTAGTTTATACATTAGACTGTGAGCTGTTAGATGGGAGTTGCAGTTTACACATTAGACTGTGTGCTGTTAGATGGGAGTTGTAGTTTATACAGACAGACTGTTAACTGTTTGATGGGAGTTTGTAGTTAATACATTAGACAGACTGTGAACTGTTAGATGGGAGTTTGTAGTTTATACATTAGACAGACTGTGAGCTGTTAGATGGGAGTTGTAGTTTATACATTAGATTTATACATTAGTTCGATGGGAGTTTGTAGATAGATAATGAAATAAAACGGATGTAAGTGAAGGTTACAGATAGAGATAGGAACGTAAAAAGCTATTTTAGAGATGCAAAGAGGTTGGGTTTAATACATTCTATCGTACCCTTATGAATATGAAACATGTCTGTTTTGGGAGTGCTCACGTAAGAGTGTTGTGGTCTTTCCTCCAGGCGTGTAACTCTAAACGTAAAAAGAGAGCCGTGTCAGACTTTGGAACAGAAAGCCCTGAATCTACCACTGTGACCCTGGGGCCAATATACACTCAGAGAGGTAGGAGGGATGGAGGGGGGGAGAGAGGGAGGGAGGGGGGAGGGGGGGAGGGAGAGAGAGAGAGGGAGGGAGGGAGGGATGGATAGATGGAGGGAGGGAGGGTGGGAATGATGGTGGATGGATGGATTGATTAATTTGCAAAGAAAGAAAGAATGAAATTCTTTCAATGCAAGAAACTGTAATAAAAAAAGGGAGAAAGTATAAATGAAAGAACATTGTGATGGTTTCAAACTGATTTTCCTTCACACTCTTATCTTCCATTGCCTCAATGTTCCCTTACAGTGGACACACCCTCTGCTGCAGCTTATGGTAAGATTCACCTTCACAACCGCTCAGAGATAATACACTGATTTCTACGACAGAACTAAGAAATTAACGCTCGCTGTTTCTTGTTTGAGTGTAGCAGGAACTGGAACGGGTGCAGAGGCCACCAAAGAAACGCCAGTAAACGTCGCAGGGTTAGTGGTGGGTGTGGTCTTCGGTACGGCCGTGGTGGTCATCCTGATGATTGGCAGCTGGATGGTCATAAAGAAGGTCTACTGGTCTGGAGGGTTGGTCCATGCCTTTAACTGACACCTCGTCTGACCAATCATCTTGGCAGTATTTGCCTGATATGTTTATGGCTCAATCTTTTTATTTTATTTTCATTGGTCGACACAGTTGAGGTCGTGTATAATTTAGCACAAGCCTTCTTGCTTTGAGGATGAACATAGCAACAAAGTAGGATATTCTCAATATCTCAATCCTTTCTAGTGTTACTCACAAAAATAAATATATGTTTCAAATTTTTTTAATGATTAACCGGCAATGAAGGACAAGTTGATTACCTGAACCATGTAAATACTATATCCATAAAGATAACTATTATGGGAGTAGAACGTGTAAGTTTTATTTTAGAGTGTGGGATGTTGGGAGGTATATTTCTATAAATCAATGTCAAGAACAAACATACGTTTTTTTTAGTACAGTATATTGCATGAACTGTGTTACATGATGTGGACCATGGAAACGTCACCATATTTTTTAGGGGGAGGGGGGTGGCCCAAGCCAGCACATTGACTGACTGTATCGTAAATGTCTGAAATTACTGCTACTTAGAGGAAGATTTGCATTAAATCAATTCTGGTTAAACCTTTAAATCAATGTGTAATATTTACGTAAAAAATATAACTTCAAGTGTTTCAATCAATAATGAAATAAAAAGCATTATGGCAGGAAACCAAACACTTTATTACATCACATATCTTTATTCTTATGTACACTTTTATTTACATTATATTTCATTTCTCTATTTGTTGACATTGCTTTATATTTATTTTATTTACATACACGGTTCAGTAAAACGTTACTCTTCATCACACAATATGAAACCAATATATTTATAAATATACATTCTCTATACACTGTCAGTAAAAAAAGAAATAGTTAAAAAGAGGACAATTTGAATAGGTCGGGGGCTTCTTTGACTAGAGCAGTGGCCTGCCTCATCATGTAAAGAGAGGAAGGAGAGAGAGGAAGATGAAGGAGCAGAAACTGCAACATTTTGTCGACTTGAATTTCGTCTTTGTAGAGCTTTCTTGCGGAAGATATGGTCAGTCTTTCTAGTTTGTGTTTCTGCCCGCCTGAACATCTTGTCGTTCAGTTGTGCATGTGTGTGTGTGTGTATGTGTGTGTGTGTGGGGGCATCTTTCTAAATGTGTGTCTCACTGCACCGTGTGCAGAATGTCTTGGATCAGAGCGGACAGTCTGGCTGAGAAATCTTCCTGCAGTGCACCTTCTTTCCTGGGCTCCAGAGGAGATGAAGAGGGAGAGGGCTGGTGAACCGGCTCCTCTGGGGCCTCTTGCTTCTCTCCCAACCCCAGAACCAGCCTCTCCACCCGGGCTTGGAACACCTGGTTCTGGAGGGTGGTGTCTTGGCAGAACCTCTCCATGCAGGACGCCACTTCAGCCCGAAAAGGCTGCGTGGACACCATCAGCGCCAGCAGCTCTGCCTTCAGCGCCCCCACACTGCTCACGGCCTCCCGGTTCAGCAGCCTCACTTCCTGTCCCAGTCGCGAGGTAATTTCCTGCGACAGCCAAGCCGCCTCCCTGCTGTTATCTGGTGCTTCCTGTGCGGCCCGGGACACTTTGCTCTGGAAGTCCCCTATGACCTGGGTCATGGTGCTGCCGCTGTGATCCAGGGTCTGGCTGATCCACTGGACCGCCTCACGGTACAGCGCAGGCCCAGCTTTGGACTGGACCTCTGCCGCCTCCAGGCCCTGCAGGTAGAGGCTGAGCTGCCCGCACAGGTCCTGGGTGTTGCTGCTCAACGCGCTCTGGAGCTGCTGGGCCATGGGCGCCAGGCGCTCCCTGAGGCTGGCCAGGGCGGCGCTGGGCTGGGCAGGGTTCGGGAACAGACGGTCCTGGAGCTCGTAGAGTTCCTGGCGGAGGCGGGTGCGTAGGCGTTCGGACTCGGCGTTGAGCTTGCGACGCATTTCCTCCACCATGGGGTTGCTTTGCATGTCGGGATTGGTGTACAGGCTGGCGCTCTCTACGTGGGACTTGTAGGCGGTGCTGTGTTAACACACACACACACACACACACACACACACACACACAGAGACACAGGGAAATCAGTACACGGTGTGTGTGAGACCTTTGACCTTTTGGTCATGTTGTTGCAGACACTTTCTGTTTGACTTGAGCATGTCAATCCACCATGGTGTAAAGAGCGTAGTATCCTTAGAGGTCTGGAGAGTGGGACAGATTGATGTGGGGTTTGGAACAGTCAGCCATCGACCCCGTTGGGGGGGGGGGGGGGGGGGGGGGGGGGGGGGGGGGGGGGGGGGGGGGGGGGGGGGGGGGGGGG
>JAVQIZ010048585.1:0-33238 GCA_036023535.2 Galaxias brevipinnis
AATGCTAAATTGATTCGGTTTCCCGCAGAGCCGTGCTTAGCCTATGCTAAATTCTGTGTGGTGGTGCTCCGTATACTCGGTAATTACCCTTCATCACCTTGATCGATTATAATATTAACTTATAAATTAATTGATAATCTACAAAAATTGATAAAGAGTAATTTACACACAAGAAGTAGTAAGTCAGTCACCCTACACCCGCACTCCCTGAAATGAGTCAACAAGAGTGTTTAAATCTCTGGAGGCGAGCCCGTCCGTGCACCTGTAGGATGCGCTTGATGCGCTGCCTCTGGGGGTTGTCTCCGTCGTCGCTGTCCAGCTGGCGGTGGGGGTAGCAGATGAGCTGCAGCAGCCGCTGGGCCTGGATGTTGACCAACACGGGGTCCTGCAGGGCGCTGCTGTCCTCTGACAGGGACTTCAGGCAACGCTCGCCCACCCACTCCTGGAAGAGATGGAGGTATACAAGTATAGCAGTTATTGTCAATCATTGGACTGTTGTGCTGGTGTAAATCAAATGAGTCATCAAAAAAAAAAAAAATAATAATAATATATATATATATTCCTCACCTGCTGGCAGATGCTCTTCAGCACATACTTGGCATACACATCCAGGCTGGCCGTTTCTATGGAAACAGTGCGTCCCCCTGACATGTCATCCATGCCGGCAGGATGAGACAGTCCTGAGCCTCGCAGCTCTGCATCACCTTGAGGCAAATGGGAGCGTGAAGGTTTTACACATTATACACAGATGGGACATACGTTTTGACACTTTGCTTAGGTGTTGATGTTATTACGCGCAGATACAGAGAGAGCCCTACCAAGCATGAATACAGCCTTCAAGACCGCAAACACTGCTCCGACAACAATGCTGTTCTGTGAAGCCGCCAGGAGGTGGCGATCACATGACGACTTGATGCCAACCGAGGACTTATCTGCAAAAGTATAAAATGACAATGCATTAAATATGAGGTTTGCTCCATGAATGGAAGAGTCTAATGGGGATGTATGCCAACGTATGTTACCTGACTTGGCACCGTCTTGAGGGACTGGGTTGCGCTGGGGAGTTTTGAAGAGGTGCAACAGGATCCTGCAAGTGAGCCGGGCTCCGGGCTCTGAGTCTTGCTCACTGCAGGCTACGAGTGAGTACACACATACACATACACACGCAGTAAGCTTAGCTTCCAGATCCAGCAGGCCACATACTGTGACTCTATGGGCGCCAGCATCGGTGGCACTGGCACATTGCAGAAACAAAGAACCCCGATATAGTGCCTTTACATTGCCAGCCAGACAGCAAAAAACTTCCCGCATAGTGAGAAAAACAAACCGACACAACCTACCCCTGAGAATTTGGAACATGTCCTACTTTAAGCATCAGCGCACCACATATGAAACATTAACGCATTCTTTACAGGAGGGAGAGAAAGTCGCAGCATCAAACAAGCCATTGGCACAAAGTCTACCGTGGAAGAGCCATTGGGAGTCTGAGGTGGCCGAGTGCCATCGCCAGCCAGTGTCGTCCCAGGCTGACTGAATGGGGCCTTGTCACTAGGCTGGCAGCAAACACTCGAGCTGGAGGGGAGGGGGAGCAGGTCTCTGGCCTCAGCACAAAGAACACAGGAGCTCCATGGACCCAGATCAAACACGGTGCGCTTTACCCCCTTCTCTCAGACAGAGCTAATGCATTATGGAGCTTGTTGTTCCTTCAAAGACTTGGGGACAGGCCTCGATGTACTGTTAACTCATTTATAACGGGCCTGGTTTGGGCTGTGATTAAATATAGATGGTTTTGGAGAAGGCTAGCACATGAAACTGAGGTAAACTAAGTGGGTCTTGGTGAGTGGTAACTCGCACCTCTATGAAGGCATCGCTGTTTGGGGGCCTATCAAAGAGGTTCCAAACCACAGTGGGAGAGAGACAGCAAGGTACTTCTGTAATCTTCATGTCAGATTTCACAACAGACACTTCATGGGCTGTGTCATAAATAGTCGAAAGAAAGAAAGAAAGAAAGAAAGAAAGGGCCTTACCAGCATTAAGCAGGGAGGGGATGGCTACACAGCGAACCAGGTCTTCTAAAAGCAGACACTGGCGAGCGATCAGGATGGCTACGAAGGTAGCCAACGAGTCGTGGAAGGAGAGGTCGCTCACCTAGGAGTAATACGGTGCGGTAAGTATGGGCGCTTTGTAAGCAAACAACAACAACAACAACAGTCAATGTTTGCTTGGATCTGATTCTCCGTCAGCTGTGCAGAGAGCCAAAGGCGCTTACGTCAACGTTACACAGCAGGTCGTTGAAGCCGCAGTTGCCGTTGTTGGAGGAGCAGCAGAGGGCCTTGAGGATGCCCAGCCACTCGGCGCTCAGGGAGCGGCAGTAGGCCGTCAGCTCAGCACACAGGATCCCAATGTCGTTCACCCTGTAAACACACCAACACAGGCCAGCGGTTAAGCACGCAACCATAAGGAGGAGCGAGTTAAGCCGCGTCATAACGTTTTGATTAGCGTAGTCAGCAAGGAAAGCCAATGAGGAAAAGTCAAACGCACCTCTCGGGGTCACGGTGGTCCACGCACACGTCCATGAGCACGTTGCAGACAAAGCTGTAGCGGTTGGCGGGGCTGTCGTTCAGGATCTTACCCACCATGGAGTGGTTGAAGTTGTGGGCTGAGGGGTTGGCGATGGCCTCCATCATAAACACGGGGTCCCAGAGCATGTTGGAGTCGGACGGGTCGATGTTGCAGTAGATGGAATTCTTCACCTTGGAGCAAAACTCACTGGGGGAAGGAGGAGGAGGAAGAGGAGGATACGTTTTAAATAGTAGCTGGGCTTTGTTTTTGAAAATGTGAACTAAAAACAAATCAACAAAAATATTGAAATAAAATCTATATATTTAGCATTTAAATTCAATTCCATGCTTGCCTGAAAATCTCGCCAAACTTGCTCTTGAGGTGGCTACAGGAGGTGTACAGGTCATACAGGTAAGCCAGAATACAGCGCTCTGCCGAGGAGCAGTCTGCTGGGTTCACCCCTGACTTCACCACAATACGCAACCTAGGAACACAGAGTCAGTGTCACTTTCACAGCACTAAAACTGGCACGTCCCGGTGCCGCCAGTTCTGTGCTACCCACCCGTGTTTTATTCAGATGTATTCCTTTATTATGTATATTTAACACATAACTCTATCCCAGCTTGTTAACCCAGCTTGAAAGAAGTTCAACAAAAAACCCAGAACAGATGGTGGAGAGAAAAAAGGATCTGTACCCGTCAAAGACCTGCGCCGTCTGCTCGGGGTTGAGGATGAGGCATGAGTGGTACCTCCTAAGGACAGCCACGATGCACAGACACAGGCCCGTGGTGTAGCTGCCCACCAGGCTGGAGGACTTCAGCAGCAGCTCTGCTTCCACCAGGCTTAGCTCGTTGAGGAGCTGCACACACACACACACACACACACACACACACACACACACACACACACACACACACTTATAGTAAGCAATAATGATAAAGAAAATAAATGTGATTTTCGATCATATCGAATCTATCACAATACCTGAATGGCAAAGTCTATGAGGCCACTGATGTTAAGGGAATACTCCATGAGGTCAAAGATAAACTGGATGTGCTGGACCAAGGGCAGGTGGTAGGACATCCCTAAGGCAAAACTGGTGATCTGTTCCAGAACATTCCTGGACACCTACAAACGGACAAACCCCTTCAGACATTATTATCAGGTCTAACTGGGGCCTCTCTTTACAAACGACTGGGCTTGGAAGTATTTCTAGGTATGGCTGCTGTCTGACCTGAGAGGTGACCTGGTGTTGGTCAAAGTGAGAGAGGTGCTGGAATTTGGAGAAGATGTCCTCTGCCGTTGGGAAGGCTTCTGGCTTACTCCTTTTCCTCTTTTGGCCTTCCTCACCCCCTGCGAGATGCAACGGAAAATGGAGGCAGACGCCATGAGATATCAGGAGGTCTGACTAGAAATATGATATCCCTTCAGGGCACTTTGCATAAAACAAGTGCAGCATGACATGGACGTTACAACAGGATGTGGAGGAAGACAACCAGTCAAGGTTATGTTTTCACAGAACTGTGTTTGGGCTCATTTGACATTAAAGCACTTCCAACGTGCGTAATGTTCATTTCCCCAGTAAGTGACAGGTATTAGCATACAAATTAGAATTCAGAATGAATGTTTAAAGACAAGTTGCTCGCCTTTGGGGTCACCAGACAAAGGGGTGCGTGTTCTGGGAAGAGAACACGCATTCTAACAAGGACTGCATTCAACTCGAGGAGTGTGAGACCAGGTTATCAAGCCAATCAGATAATAGCTGTGCCAAGTACAGAAGCGTGGAGCCAGCCAGCAAAATGCCCTACAGTAAGCCATCCATCTGTACAATGCTAACAAAACACAATCTGTTATGCATGATGTACGAGGGTTGTACGGTTGAGAGGTGATGTGGGGGAAAATAAGCGCATCACGGCTCGCATTCAAAGTCCTCTCAGAGTACACATTTCCGACAGCATGTTAATGTTATCTGCACAATATATGGCTGATAGATAAGGGCAGGGATACTCCGTGTGCCATGCTGCTTTTGGAAGGCAAGGGGATAGATAAGCAATTGTAAAGCCACTGCGTCAATAGAAAGCGGAGGCGGCCCCAGCCACCCTTTAGAGAAGCCGAAGGGCCACGTGCAGCGGGTTACCTGTTTCTGCTGTGCTTTTGCGGTTGAGCACCTTCAAGATGTCTTTGGTGATTTTCTTGATGGCGTGGCGTGCCTCGTCTCTCTGCTTGCCCACACCGTAGAGAACCACCAGCCGCTGGTTACACTCGTGGCTGGCGCTCTCCTCCTGGACCACAGAAAGGGTTAGTCGTTGCTGCCAAACCGCTCGGTGAACTTCAGTTAAACTTAGTCAACAGAGGATTGAAAAACAAACCTGGAGTCTGGAAACTCTGGGGACAGACTAAGCGAACTGGACTAGCCCAAACAGGACTGTTTTGTACCGTTACCGATACGCAACAGTTTACTGAAAGCCCCTGAAAACACGTAGTATTCCAGTATAGACCCCGTGTTAGGACTCCATTACTCACCTGAGGGATGGGGAAGTGGGTGGCGTATTGTATGTGGCGTGGCTGCTCGTACACCAGAGGGAAGGCCGGGTCCAGGCCCTTGTCTTTGCAGCCACTCTTGCTGTCCTGCTCCGGCGCAGGCTTTTCTGGGGAGGGGCTGCCCTTGGACTCACAGTGCATGGGGGGAGAGAACATCTGCAAGCCAAAGGGTGGCCCGGATTAGTAACTTGAGGTTAAGCTCTTTGAGATGTCAAGTGGAATCTTTATCACATCTTAATTCACCGTGGTAGAGAGAATAGACGAAAGCAGAATCTAGGCTTCACAAAGTGCACCAGTATATTCTGAAATATGGGAAAAGACAGCCTACCTCGTCAAAATTGGCACTGGAGTTGTGATCTATTTCCATCGACTCTGACATTCCAGTGTCCTAATCAATCACATGACAGAACAGAAATGTTACAACCAAAATCCAAGCTTTCTGAAGAAAAAACGACACCACTGGCTTCATTGGCTCTTGTCTACAACCACAACGGATGCCTTCAACACACCTCCATCTTGACACTGCTACCTGCATCCTGTTCCTTGCGCTCGGACTCGTCTGAGGGTTCGTCGCTCGGCGAGCGCGGGCGGGGAAGGTGTGAGTCCGAGGCCAGGTCGCCGCGGGAGATGAGCGTGCACATGTAGATGTTGTGCGAGAAGACGTCGTGGCGGACGAGCTCGCAGAACAGCAGCACCAGGTTGGAGAACTCCACGCGCTCGTTCTCGTTTCCTGGCTCGTCTGGAGGGAAGGAGGGAGGGGGTTCAGTACAAGCGTAGCACTGAATGACCAACTCTAGGGTCACACTGCGTGAATCCACTATCGTGCAGGAAAAAAGGGCTGCACAATAAGCCCTCTACTTTAAACTCTAAGCCGCTGTTTTTAGCACAATTCCAATTGCACATTTATGCAGTGAAACACACACAGAGTGAGGGCATTATAGTGTCATTAAACGTCAACTATCATTATTAATCCATCTGAAAATTGCGATTTCCCACTTTACCAATTTCCTACTTCAGAGAGCATTGAACACAGGCAGGCTAATGGGGTAATCACTTACTAAGTGTTGGAGCCTGTGTGTCCAGGAACTGCAGGAGCACATCCTGAAACACCGGCAGAGTGGCCGCAGAGAGCGATCCAGACGACACCGAGCCTTTCTCGTCCACCACCTCCGACTCGCCACACCTCTGCAGAGAAATACACACACACACACACACACACACACACACACACACACACACAGTGTGTGAGAACCACTCGGCTAAAGTAAACATTTGACCATCCGCACACTGCTTTTACAATCTTTCCTTATCGACATGACTGTTCATTCGGTTTCACAGCTGGTGCACACAGAGGACACACATGTACTACAGTACTTCCCTTTAAACATATGGAATTACAAAGTCTCGAGTGTCATAAATATCAAATTCGTCGCCCTCCTAAACATAAAAGAAGCATAGCGGAGTGATGGAAAACGTGAGAAGGTGTGTAGAGGGGCCGTATCAGAAAGATAACCCAAGTTCAAAGACATCTTAATCACGAGAAGAGATTACACAGAGAGGGAGCCGTTGAAGAAGCCTACAGCAACAGACAGAGAGCCTGGGGGTGGGGGGTGGGTGGGGTGCCTCACCTCGGCCTCGATCTCAGCCTGTCTCTTCTCCAGCAGCTTGGCCACCACCATGGCCCTGTGCCTGCCAGACCTCTTGCAGCACACTGCCCACTCACACAGCAGGGTCACCACAGCGTCGTCGTCCGGTGTCATCTGTGGCCACACAAACACACACACACACACACACACACACACACACAGTCAAGACTAACATTCACTGGGAAGTGGCCCCCTTAATGTCTATGCAATCAAATTTTAAGTCAAGAAACGTAATATTAGTCAGAGAGAGGAAACTTGGTAATGAAAATAAAAAGGTTATATTGAGCTCCATGACATTTTATTTTGACATTTAGCAAATTTTTTTCCTCTCTCTAACCTGTGCTCGTTCGAGGAAAACTGTAACAGAGACAGAATATCAATCCACATCGATTCTCACCTCATGACCATCCTTACTCTGACCAGAGCCGAAAATGCGGTTGTATAGCGAGTCCAGGGAGTTGCTGAAGTCAGATTTCTCAAAGCTGTGGTTGTCAAGTACCTCCAAGGTGTGCAACACCCGCCCAATAGTAAACCCTGAGAAAGAGCGGAGGAATCGAATGTTTTTCTCAAGAGGCAGTCTCTTTTTTTACGAGCCTTAATTGTGAAAAATAGTACCTCATTTGGTTCTTACCGGCAGTCGTCTCCTGGCATTTATCAAAGGACCACCTGAACTCCACCGCTTGCCCTCGCTCCTTCACTTGCTCTTCGATTTCTCGCACCTTTGCACGGACCTGTGGTGAAATGAAATTTAGAAAAAGCCGATATGGCCTTGAGAACAATTTGCTCAACATCTCCAATATACGAAAACGGAATAGGACCACTTTAGTACAAGGAAACAATAAAAGACTGAAGAGGCTGACATTTGAACGAGCGAAAAAAAAAAAAGAAGAACCTATTGTGATTCAGGGTAAGCTATTGTAGATCCCCAGGGAAATGGGTGGTAGGAGGCCTGTACCTGCTGTGTGAAGGTGATGTTGCCACCAGGCATGGGCAGGTTGGACGGGGCGATGGGGAGCAAGTCCAGCGGAGAGCCAGTCTTGTTCCTGATGTCAGTCAGAGAGTAGTGCCACACCAGGGCACTGGGACAACACAACACGATGCTCTGAGGAAACACACATAGTAGAGAAAACAGCATTAGATCTGTGCTACAAGCATTGGATAACATATGAAACTATTGAAACGTAAAGAAATATATAATGTGAAATATTTCATGCCTTCATATTATGCAAGCAACCAAAAAGTAAGCACAACCTGTAGCATGCAGCTGAGGCCAAACACCAGAGGCCTGTGCTGGGGGCAGATGTAGAAGTCTGTGAAGGGGGTCTGGGGCTGGTTGCCCCCAGTGGGCTGGGAGGTGGGGGTAGGAGGGAGAGGGTTGCCTGGCTGGGTTAGGATCCCATGGGCCTGGTGGCCTCCTGTGCCAGGGCCCAGACTCCCGTCGCTTAGCAGCAAGTTGAGACGGCGCGTGCAGAAGTACGCCAGTCTCCTCGACAAGTAGGCCGACTGCACAAACTCCCCGGAGTACTGGTGAGGGGGTGGGGGAGACGACATGTTATTGATGACTTTTATCCTCTTGAGCAACAATCCAATTAAAGTCAGGCTGGTTTTCATTCTTGACAGGAAAATAATTATACAGCAAGAGCCACAATGGAGCTTGTTAAAGTCATTTAATGGAATTTCTCCCTGCACCTAATTGCCAATGGATAGCACACTAACTAGAGCCGGAACTCTAGTGAGAAGGCCTGCGAGAGATGCGATACCACAAATGAAAGTGCAGCACATTACCTGTAATAGGAGGGGCAGCAGCAGCTTGAGAAGCTCATCTTCTCCCGGGCGGACCTTCTCAAAGCATTCCAGCACCCACGTCAAGAACTCATGTCTATCCAGCATGCCATCCTGGGGATACACCGATATCAAACATTGTACTACCACCCTTTTATCTGTGCAAAAAATCTAACTAAGACCAGCACTACTGAATCATAAAATCTTTAAATACTATTGTACATTTGCTTCTCTATTCAACACAATCAACAGAGCCACTAACTCCATTTTCACACAGTCCATGTTTACCATACTAGTGGCTCCATTGATGAGACACTGACCTGGAACATAAACATGGCTAGCTTCTCATTGTACTCCCATTGCTTCATAGCTGTCTCCACTTCAGCAGGGGTTGCTGGAAGTGGAGAGCCGCAGCCCTGGGCGGGGGACTGGCGGTAGAACTCTGCTATCTTTTGCAGCTGCTCCCAGAGATACTTAGTGATGATCTGGGTCCATTCTGCAAGCAGGTACAAGCACAAACAAAGATAAAAGCATTGCCAAGAAAGATTTATTTTTGCATGATAGCGCACATTCTAGTGAACAAAGCCTTTTCTTATTCCACATCAGTAAATCAAGGTAATAAGGGAATTCATCATGCACCATTTTTAAATCCTTTAAAAATAATGAGGGTGAAGACTACACAAAACAAACACGGTAGTGAAAAAACAACCACCACAAAACTGAAAGCAGACACAGTCGACAAATAGTTTCTTTCTTCTCCTCACTGATGCTGCTTGCTTACCTATACAAGGATCAATGACATGTCTTTTCTTCACTTTTGTTTCTGTGATTGCCGCATGATATGCACAGGTCATCTTGATCATCCATGCTGATCGCATTACTGGAACTGTGTACTTGGCCAAGTAGCCAAAAACTTCTTCTTTCTTGCTAAAGATCGGCACCTACATACACCCGAAAAAAACCAAATTCTAAAACAATAGCGCTGCTAGGGGCTACAAGCTGGGTATATCGCTGCTAATGCAGGTTACTCCACACAGACCGACCAAGTTAAAAGGTGCATGTGACTGCACGCAAATCAGGAGTTAGTCTCACCTTTTTTGCCAGCTGGGTAAGGGGTTTAGTCCCAGCCAAGTCTGTAAACCAGTTGTTGATGGAGCTTTGTGATCTTGCTGTAACAAGCCAGAAATTATCCTTCTGGTTAACTTGTGGCTTACGTTTACCTGTGTCTGGGAATGTATTGTAGCGCAGCTTTTCAGCAATAATACTGCTGAAGTTGGAACTGATCTGTAAATACATTTGGAAACACATAATACTTAGACAATGCTAAACTCTAAAAGCTGAACACACACAATAAATTGGTACAACATTAACTATGTTATGCAACTGATTACCTTTGAGGGGTTGAAGTTGACATTTTTAGCACTTCCATGTTCGTCCCCAGACACTGCTGGCTGGTTATTAAATCCTTGCTTCACGTTCAGTGCAGTCAATTCATCCTGAATTCAAATTGTTTGCATCAGTCCATCAATGTCTTTATCAATCAACTAAATTGCAGATGAAGGATAACAGGTTAAACAAATATGGGCGTAATCAATTGATAAGTAACGGGTTCCTTTTTCTTTGCAACGGATATTGAACAGTCCAAAATGGATTGACAGCCAATATGCTAAAGTAATAACTTGTCCAGATATAACGAAGAAAAGTCTCCACCAGAAAGCCAACTAGTTTACATTTTATTGACATTCGCACAACTTTGGTTGTCCAAATTTGGTAGTTCGCAGATAAGCTAACGTGCTGACTTTGTTAAGTGGGATGTTGTTCGCAATATAGAATGGGTAAGAAAGCTATCTATCTAGCTAGCAAGCTAATTGTTATTAAGCTGGAAAAACTCAACGTCATATGGAAAAACTAACGCTAGCTAGCGTCAAAACAAGCTCCTGTCCTAGTAGCTCACGTTAACTGTTAACAGTGAATGCGCTATTCATCTAAGCGAACTTGTCAAAAGGCTACCGTTAATTCTTGTAGAGAAAGCTATTCTTCTTTACAAAAGTTGGCTAAATGATTAGAGTATTGCATTAGTAGCACCAAACTTGGTAACGTTAGCCGGTCAACTGGTTGTTTTCGAGATTCACTAATGTATGAGCTTCCATAGCAATCTGACATGCCAAGAGATGTTCATTGTTATTGCTAGCTAGTTCTATTGATTGGCTAGGCCAGAGCCTCCAAGTCTTGAATTTGCTAACGTTGGAGAACTCGGTAACTTTAGCTTGCAGTCAAGCTAACGATAGGCTACGTTGCTCGGGTAACATTAGCTACTCCCGTTTAAATAGCTAGCTAGCTATTTTCTGTAGCCAGACTTGTTAAAAATATAATTTTGCATGCATATTTTTAGTTTATCAAACCTCTTTCTGTTTTGGGTCTTGAGGATAGACGTCCGGGGGTCCAAGCCGGGGCCGCTTCAGGGGCCTGTGCTCGTAACTTAGGATCCCGAAAGCAGCCATCATCCAGCGGCATCACAGCCAAGGCTTTCCCCTTTCCGTTCGAGTCTTGGACGCCGGAAAGACGCCGTTGCAGACGACAAAACGCAAATATTACCCATAATTACCCGCTGCATTAATGTTTTGTCCATTGTTGATTCATTCATTGTGTTCATTACAAGATGCTCATACTCCATACATAGGGTGAAAGTCGTCGAAAAACATTTGAAAAATAACAACAGCAAAACATTTGAAAAACAAGAACAACATTTATTGATAAAGTTATGAAAAAATACCCTGACAACTTTACAAATATAAAATTTACATCTTGAGTCTTTTTATAAAGGCAATCTCCACAAATATTCGAGGAAACATTATTGCACTTGACTGATTCAGCAATTTATGTTCCACATAAGGCAGACTTTAACAAACAAAAACATTGAACTTAAACATAATTCTCGAAATTATTATGTTTGTTCAATTGAAATTCCACCACCTATGCTCCCTCAAATGCCATGTATATTTCTGCAATAGCCCATCAATTGAATTGAGTGCAATACATAATTTATATCGACCATAATGAAACAATAAAACAAATTTTGCAATTACATTTAAGCATCTTGGATTAAGAGGTAGCCTATCCTATAGTCCTATAGCACTGTGCACTCTACTGTGTATACACTGTCTAAGGCACATCCGAAAAATCACAGATATTACAACAAAATCTGACAAACAATTAAATTTAATAAAACATTTAAATCAATGAAAATCTGTCAGGATTTCGGTGGAATAGTTAATTTAGGGGATACAAAGTGATTCTTTGGATTTAAACAGACAGTGACTTGATCCAAGCACTCCTAGATAATCTTGCAAATACAGTGTCTTTGAATATTACACAGTACAGATGATAGATGAAGCACCACATCACTCCCTCTTGACTAAACCTTTTGCATTTCTGGTGGCAGCAATGTACTTAGAAGAATCCCGGAACATAACATCGGCAAGTCTCAGTTTTAACTTTCAGGAGATATGAAGCACCGTCAATGTTAACACATACTTTTATGTCAAAGTATAGTGTACATTTTATAAAGTGCCAGTGTCAAGAGTCATTGCTCAAATATATTTGCACTTATTCCTTTGGCCTTAAGAGACACAAATCCCCTCCAGCCACAGGATGCATCAGCAGTAATCTGACGTACATCATTCATGTCCCTTGAACCATGGTCACCGTAGTTTGGAAATCAACAGACATTGCTACATGTAGCAGCACTTTTGTCTATTTTTATAAATTATAATGGATGCTTGTACTCAGTGGAAGCAGTGAGTATGTTATTGTGGTGCAACGGCTTTCTGGCCATTGTTTTCATGAGAGAACCACCTATTTAGTACCGGTTTAGCTGTGGTTGGTTCTATTAAGCTTGCCATCGGCCACTTCAATCATGTCTCGAAATCTAGAGTTCTCATCCGCCATCAGTGCAGCTGGGCTATCGAACTCTAATATCTGTGGAGGGCAAGAGAAGATCGTTAACTTAAGATCCAAAGGTGCTGTATATTGTAACTGCATTAGCTTACAGGATTACAAATAATTAAATGACAGTAATTCAATTGTAAATCAGATATATGTGATGTGAAAGAAAAAACTGTGTTCCTTGAGCTAGGTATTTTTAGGGGGGTTATTCATGCAGGGGCCACACACCTGGCCTTGGTCCAACACCATGACCCTGCTACAGTTCATCACAGTGTTAAGGCGATGGGCAATGATGAGGGTGGTACAGCCGACAAACGACTTGCGGATGGTCTCCTGGATCAGACGGTCTGTCTCCGTGTCTATTGCTGCTGTTGCCTCATCTAGCAGAAGGATCTGGGGGCATGTTCAACCTATGAGTGAGTACTAACACCTTTGCCTACTCTAAGTAAAATGTTTAATTTCAAAATGTTTGGCTTGGAAATAAGGTTTAGTTGCAATACTGGCCATGTGGGGGCAATGTTACGCCATGGTGAGCATGTACTGTACATTCATAGCAACACTTTACAACAACAAAGGGACGCATGTGAACAAAGGCTGTGAGAACGAAGTGCCAGGCAGAGTTGAGGTACCTTGCTGTGCCTCAGCAGTGCTCTGGCCACACACAGTAACTGTCTCTCTCCCACAGAGAAGTTCTCTCCATTCTCTGTCACCTCGGAGTGGAGTGTGTGAGGCAGTTGACTGACCTGAGGACAGCGAGAGAGGAGAAACAGAGTTAAAACCCATGGAAATAAGGATTGCTTTATTTTAGGAGTAAGCCATTCTGTTCCTCGAAAGTTGTTCGGAGTTTTCTTTTTAAGTCTGTGTTACTTACCATCTCTTTTATATGGGTCTTCTCAAGGGCTTCCCAGATCTGGGCATCTGAGTATTGACCCCATGGATCTAGATTAGTCCTGTTTGGGTACAGAAGAACAATTTGGATCTGACGTGCTAAAGTCAGCATCATGACAGTAATGTATATGTTGAGGTTGGATTTTACATTATATAGCAAATCACCAATCACAATACCTAACATTGCCAATGAAGAGGACAGGCTCTTGTGGAATGATTGACAGCTTGCTCCTCAGGTTGTCCAGGCCAATTTGGGCGATGTTGATGCCATCAATAACAATGGACCCCCCATTTAGCTCCACTAGCCTGAATAGCGCTACACCGAGGGAGGACTTGCCTGTAACCGGGAACAGGAACTTGTGAATGCATGTATTTTAACTTCTGCATGTGTATTGATTTTGTGTTCCAATAGAAAAAAATACCTGAATTTCAATACCTTTGGATAATCATTAACCAGCATTTTTAGTGCGGTAAAACATATATAGACAAAAGGTCAATACCTGACCCAGTGCGTCCAACAATGCCAATGGTCTCCTCAGGTAGGATGTCAAACGAGAGCCCCTTAAGCACCAGCGGTAGGTCGTCCCGGTAACGCATCTCTACTTTCCTGAAGGAGATCTTTCCCTGCTGTGGCCAGGAGGGGGCAGGGGAGGATGGCGCAGGCAACTGTTTTGGCGCCTCGCTCTCTAAAGTCTGAGGAAAGAAAAGCAATCACAGCGGATGTTAAACTTTATCTGGACATTTGGGCCAGCATAAAGCATTGCTCGCACTATTACACACAAATACACACTGCTGTCTGGCTGAAGGGAATGTGTATCCAAACACTCTTAGGAGAGCCTCTTTTGAGAGCGTCAGTATCCTATTCATTTCTTTTTAATGTAAGAATGTGAAAGTGGGTTATCTAAGATAGCCATTTGTGTTTGTCTAGCTGTGTATGGCCGTAAGACACTCGCCATCACAGGTGTTTATCTATGTTTGTGCCTGTATCATCAACGTTAGTGCCAAATCTTTCCCTCATCCCTTTTGCTTGGTTGGCATTCACCAATGTCATTAGCTAGGCCTCTTACCTTTATATAATGATTGATCCTCTCCACTGACGTAAACCGAGCCTCAGTCTCCGACAGCAGCCTCACGGTGAACTGAAACAGGCCAGTCAGCTGGGGAGAGAAACAACAGATAGTGAGATAAAGACAGAGGAACAAAGAGCAATGATTAACAACCTCGAAGCCCATTACAATCAAACCTTCTTGTGCTAACAGTCCTCAGCCTAGTGTGCAATGATGTCCTCCAATGAATGAGCAGCAAAAACCATAAACATTTACAACCCTACAGACAGATACGCTGATGTGGCTTTTTTTACTGTCTGTTCAATCCATTTCTATTCATAGTTCTAACTCAAGGGCAATATGGCCCACCTACATCAATTCAATATGGAAGGAATGATAAATAGACCATTAAAACTGATGATAAAAGCCCAACCCTGAAAGGTCTGCAGCAGGAGCTATGCAAATAACAAAAGCGCCCAGCAGTTAAAAGAACTATGAATTTGTGTGTGTGTGTGTGTGTGTGTACCTGCACAGCGTATGATATGGCCAGGCCAGCGTAGGCTGGAGGGATCTGGTTGTGCATGAAGACTATGAATAAAGCAACAGAAGTGATGAGCAGGATGCTGATGAGGTCCAGCCTCACAGCCAGCCAACGCATGGCACAGCTGAACAGGTAATTGGACGCCTGGTTGGTGTCC
The DNA here is from genome assembly GCA_036023535.2 of Galaxias brevipinnis. NCBI lineage: Eukaryota > Metazoa > Chordata > Actinopteri > Galaxiiformes > Galaxiidae > Galaxias > Galaxias brevipinnis. The sequence continues at coordinate 15,109 of JAVQIZ010048585.1, forward strand.
AACAACTGCCGGTACCTGAAAGAGCATTAAACCAACATGAGACCACACTAACGTCATCTTAAGCAATTCAAGATTATGACTATGCTGTGCCATCAAAGGCATTTTTATTTAGAATTTATGGTTAAAGTATCCTTGGCTTTCAACGCAGCAACATTTGCGATGAGTTAGCTGGTTTCCAACCTGTCAAGGAAGTTTCCCCCTCTGCCATAAGCATGAATGGTGGAGAGACCCTGGAGACTGCTGGTGATGTGAGAGGTGAATGGTGACTGGCTCACATTTTCAAGGCGCTTCAGCTCACGAATTAGGACCCTAGTCGCCGAGGAAACAGGAGGCAGTATATGAAGCTCATTGAGCTTAATGTTTACATTGAAAGGATTAACAGTCAGATTCTGATACTTCTACATATTGATCTAAAATATAATAATGTTTTTACGTTACTTTGCTACAGGGGCATTTTGAAGAGTAGAGACATGTAAGCTAAATAGCAGTGTGTGAGGGTAAGCAAAAGAGAAAGGACATTAGGGCCATGACTGCGCATATTTATATGACAGGCTTATTAAAATGCAATGAGAGCATACAAGGGAGCCCAGTAATTCTGCCTTGGACAGGCGCCACCATTTCTTTGCCGAGCACCTCTTACTTTCAGGGCTGTGCCCTTATATTTATGTGTGGCTTTAGGATTGCTGTCGCACACAGGCGACGGTATACAGGCCGAGGAGGCAGACACCAGACTCTGAGTCATCAGAGAGGTGCGAGAAAGGGGCTTATTGACAAAGTACGTGTGGAATTCTACTTTTCGACACCAATATAGACTCGACAGTGAGTGTGAATAACGAGTCACACATGAATCATCCCATTTTTTTTTCATGTAAGGGCTGGGGAGAGGACAACGGAGGAGAAAGAACAAGCCACAAACATGTTTATGAAATCTTGCCTAGAAATCAATAATTCAGTGTGTTCTCCTTGTGATGACTTTGCCAAGCAATCTTTCCCAAATAGTGCAAACAGGCAACTCATGAAAGATTCCTCTGAAGATTTAACATGTTTCCCAATCTGAGGTAGGGAAACATAAATTCAACATTAGTAAAAGAAAAGGCAAATGAAGCTCTGACCTGGAGATACGGTTGACGACACAAAGGAAAGCCCCCAGCGGAAAGATAGAGATCAGGAACCAGGGGAAGACAATGCCCACCATGGCCATGCAGAAGAGCACCAGGGTCAGGTTCTGGAGCAGCATCTCAGCCTGCATGGTCAGACGCACATCCACTGTGGGAAGTAAAAAGTAAAGAATAAATATGCGATATGTCACATTTCTTTCGGCGAAGCTCTTTACAAGAGGCTTATTCCACAGCAGACAGACTGTGCATCACACCCCCGTGAACTCCAGTCTCTCCTTGAACTGGGCATAGTCAACAAGTGGGTAGATTCAAGTCAAGACCCATCAGGGCTCACCCTCGTCCATGTCCCTGGAGAAGCGAGTGAGGATCCGGCCCAGAGGTGTCGTATCAAAAAAGCGCATGGGGCTGAGGAGGAGTCGATGGAACAGCTTGTCATGTAGAGCCGAGGCCGCCTTTACAGTGCACTGTCAGACACACAAAAAACATGGCATGTTATCATAGAGCCGGACATAAAGTAAACATACTACAGTATAGTGATACTACACTGGAATGCACTGATAGGACTTGTATCACATGTATGCTGTGCTGTGATATTAGATGTGTATTTAAGCCAAGCTGACAAATCTTATGTCTTATTGAGTGTCTGAGAGGTTGGCATGAAAAGGTCAAAACCCGATGTCTAAGGGAACACAAGAGAGATGTCTAGCGAACTGGACAGAAATTAATTTTGCCGCATTTATGCTAATAAAGGAATGCTAATCACTGGCAAAGATCTCCTCGGATGAATGGATGATGGGGAAAAAAGACTGTCTGTCCCTGAAATATTAGCAAACTCAATTGGCATACAATTATTCCAGGACCTAACCTCTGTAATTTGCTGGCAAGAGGGATTAGGGAAAAAAAGTGATACACACGTATAGGGGCAGTGACTCAAAGACACAGACACGCACACATATAAAAATTAACAAAGGTGAATGAGTACGCACGCACGCACGCCACACGCACGCCACACGCACGCACACACGCACACACACACACAGCCTATCTAGAGCTTCTGGTCATGGCAGTGGACAGATTAATGGATTTTATCTGCAGACACTTTCAATTATACCGCTGAAACTCTGTAGAATGAAAAAAAGACAATTAGTAGGGACCTGCATCGAGGTCGTACAAGAATGCTTTATCAACTCTTCACCTTTCTGTTTCAGAGGCGTGGTGGTGTCAATGAAAAAGGCATAATAAAAGAGCTTAAAGCACTGGGCAGACCAAGAAAGACAGCTAAATGGGGGGCATGGGTGCTTACCTTGACAAATACAAGTCCTCGAATGGTCTTCAGTAATAGAGCGACGCCCATGACTGAGACGTACACCGTGGAGTAATATTGAATGTGAGGGTTGAGCCTCATACTGTTGCTCACCATCGTCTCATTCCCCAGGATTAATGATGTGTTCTGAGGGCAGATGGAACAACAAATTACCATGACAGGGCAGGAACACCCCGCCTTCCCAATAGCAATTTTATTCCTAATGAATGAAGGAGAACCAGCTGAGTACAGCACATGAAAAAAAAATTATGTTCTGAATGATGTTTGCTATTCCAAACACATTTCTCTACTGGAGACACCAGCAGCTTTGCCACACATCTGTTCCTTTGCTGTTCATTTTTGCTTTTAATTAAGTTCAGTACGGTGCCGTTACTTTTTAATCACGCCCATTCAGATTAATGCTCAGTCGGCTGCTGCTACCCACTGATGCATAAGAGTTATTTATCTCGAGGGAACAGTTTACGGAATAAAGATACATTTTATATACAGTGCAGGAAGGCCAAGACTCACCCCACTCCCCTGTCTGATCCAATAGCTAAGCCACCAGTTACAAAAGGCAATGCTGCCCGTGGTGGAGAGGAAGAGGAAAATGTTGAGGAGGAGGGCCAAGGGGCCCCCGGCTGCTTTTATGTAGGCAGCATACACTGCCCAGGAGACTGCACCGGAACCCTTCTCTTCTGCTTTCATGAGTTGTTCTGCAAAAGTAGAATGGATGAATTGGGGAGGGATGTAGGACGGAAAGGGCTAAAAGAAAAGAAAAGTGGCTTGTCAGTGAATTTTTTTCAGGTCAACTAGCTTTAACAGACCCCCCCCCTCCCATTACATTGATTACAGCGAGTCACTCACCTCCTTTGTTGTTGTTCACCGGTGGTCTGGGGGTCTTTGTAACGGCCACAGTGGGCTGGGCCTTTTCCTCTCCTTCCTCCTTCTGCTGTTTGTTCTTCAGGTTCTTTCTCACCAGGTTCTAAAAGAGAGAGAAAGAGACAGAGGGAAAAAATAGACAGAGAGAGAGAGAGAGAGGGATGGAGAGAGAGAGGAAGAGAGCGAGAGAGTCAGGTTGAGAAAGAGAGTGAGAGAGAGAGGGTGAAAAAGAGAGGCCGTTTGTGTTAACTCACTGGAAGACTCCCAACAATAGGCCGGCGAAAGAGCACTCGACTTCGATCAAAAGTTACTAAAAGCAATCAGAGGGAATGGGTGGAAAAGGCAATGACAGAGACCCCCCACAAATCACAGCGGCCATAACAACAATGGCCCCTAAGTAATTTCCACAGAGATATGGGCGACAGGGTCTTTAGCAGCGACACCGCTAAATCAGTGCGCACATAAATAATGAAAGGACCTGTATGCATTAACATTTCTCCAGCCGGCCGCCTCCCGCCTCTCCTGGTTTATGAATTATTCAGCCCTTTAACGTGCCGTGTTATTGTGAACGGAGGCTGTGGCCCTCTTATTCCTCTGCAGCAAACCTGGACGGTGGTCGTTGCCCTGGCCTTACCTCCGTCTGGACGCTGTTAAACAGATTGGCATAGTCACGCTCCCTGCCCATTAGCTGGCCGTGGGTGCCATGCTCAGTGATCTGCCCGTCCTTCATCAGAATCACCTCGTCGCACTCTGGCAAGTACTGGGAACACACAAGCCCCAAGGGAACGGAGTCAGATAATTGCTGTTTATATGGATCCTAGTTTTACCTCGTCGGGGAAATATCCCCACATTTTCAAATGTCTTGTTAAGAGTCAGGGGGGTACACTGTAACAACTGCTTTCCATCGGCCGACGCTTTTAGGAAGAGGCTAGAATGTGCCGAACTTCTCGGACTCCGTAGAGTGAAGATCCCTCAAGTCCACTGAAAGTTTGTGTGTCGAAACTTAACGCTCTAAACAATCATCTTATTGGAGTCATAAAACGATTTGGGCATGGTAATCACCACATTTCTCTTACCTGTAGCTGATGTGTTACAAAGATGACAGTCCTGCCCTTGGCAGCACCCCGGATGGCGTTGTAGAAGAGATGGGAGCCCACGTGGGCGTCCACAGCGCTGAGAGGATCGTCCAGGAGGAGGATTGGCCGATCACTGTACAGGGCCCGCGCGAGGCTCACTCGCTGGCGCTGCCCACCGCTCAGGTTGGCACCCCGCTCTCCAATCTGGGAAAGAAACATTGAAGTAACGCGGGACAAAATGTCAACTTTGCTTTGCGGTCTTTGTGTTTATCATCTGCCTATGGCAATACACAGCTAGATTGATTTTTTGATTGGACAGGTTATCAATCAATCAGACATATATAAAAAGGTCATTGACAGCGATAAAGGGCTTGTATATGTGTACCTCCGTCATGTCTCCATAGGGCAGCTCCAGCATGTCAGGGATGAGGCAGCAGGCCTGCACTACAGCATCATACCTGAACAGAACACCGTCAGAGTTAGGATTGACCTGTGGCACCCTAGGTGCCATTGTTGTGTCACCCTTGGCTGTGGCTCTTCTTACTTGTCTTGCTTATACTCGTTCCCAAACAGGATGTTCTCCTTGAGTGAGTCGTTGAGGATCCATGCCTGCTGGGCCACATAGGCAAACCCCCCACTGACCGCGACACTCCCCTCCAACAGGGTCATCTGCAGCACAACAAGAGGCCCAGATGTGTCAACCAAGGCGCTGCATTGGATTTCCAATGGTGAGGCATACGTTTGGGACAACTGTTTAAGAACACACTGCTATGCTCATGATCTGTGGTAAACTTAAATACGAGATTCTGACAAAGAAAAGTTTTATTTAACGGCCTTCCAACTTGTAATTATTAGGAGTAAACTCTTCATTATTTTTTTACTTTTTGCAAACGTCCACATCGTTCAAAGCAGAACACTTTAACGTGTTGAGGTTGGGGTGAATGAGAGGGAAATAGGAGATTTGAAGATTGTTATGAACTGTGTGATAAGACCCAGCACATCAGCAGTCCTACACAATGACTTCCCCCAGTCTACTATGGGGGAAGGAGATTTGAGTGATTATTCTAAAAGTCTCTCACCTGGCCCAATAGAGCTGATATAAGGGAGCTTTTTCCACTGCCAACACCTCCACACACTCCTACCAGTGCCCCCTGTGGAGCAAGACAAAAGTCAGCTTCCAAAGACCATACACAGATATGTTTGTGTTTGTGAGTGTGTTTGTGAGTGTGTGTGTGTGTGTGTGTGTTTGTGTGTATGTGTGTCAACTTCTGAAATTCTATTGTCGCCTGTCGTTCGTTGGATTGTACAAAAAAAAAAAAAGAACCGGAATGTGTGAATTTAATCATCACCTTCTTGATTCGCAGGTCGATGCGGTGCAGGGTCTTGTGTAGAGGAGGCCTCATGCTCTGTGTGGACGAGATTGTGCTCTGGGGACTCTCCTGCTCCATGTTCGACAGCAGGCCCTCCACGTTAATAGTGTCGCTGTGAGCCTTGCTCTCCTCCGTGACTATGTACAACCTCAACTTCTCCCTGCGCAGCACCCGCCTCATGCCCCCTTTTCTGAAAGGCTCGGCGGGTAGCGTGGTTGGTCTGCCGGCCGGAGCGCGGGCCTTCTCCCACGCCAGCGTGGCATCCTGAAACTCAACGGCGTTGCAGAGATTATCCAGCTTGACCGCGACGACCTCTCGGTCGTCCATCATGAACAGCCTCTGTGGACACAGGTACGATGGACATGTCGACTGTGTGATAAAGACAGTCCGTGCAAACAGCAAATGCGCCAACCAGGCACCTGGGGATTTGTTGCCATTGCTCTTGCTGACTAGGCAAGAAAAGCGTTTTTCACGTATACGTGTCACTTTCTCCATGTGGATTACAGTGTAAGTGATTGATTTCATCTGCGTTGCATACCTGAAATCTCTTGATTGCCACTGCACCCTCTGACAAAGCCCTAACGGCCAGGGGCGTGACCTTCAGGGCAAAAGTCATGGAGTTGAAAACTGCAACCACTGTAAAGGCCTAAATAAATAGATCAGCAGGGAAAGAGAGAGAAAAGAAGAGAGGGGGGGGAGGAGGGCATAGATGGGGAGAATTGTTAACCACTGAGACAGTGGACACTTGAAGTCTACTGAACATACTCAAAGCGGAAAGGGAGCCGTCGCTAGGTACCTGAGCTGCATCAAGATCGTAGCCCATGAACATGTGCAAGGTGAACGTGCACACACTTGCTATCACCACGACGATAGGCGCCACACCCACCGTGAGGCTCTGGATGCATCCTGCCTTCTCCAATATCCCCCTCTCTTCCGATCGCACCTCTGCAAGACGGAAGACGTGTGTGAGAGATAGGCCAAAGTGGGAAAAAACAACTGCAAGGCAGTAATGGCAATACATTGCGCTGTCATAGTTTATTCGCATTTATGCATACCATGGACCTTAGATCTTATTGCTACTGGCGTTCCCTGTTCCGAAAGGAAACATTTTATGGCCGGCATTAGTTCACCACCAAGTCTGCTTTTAAGTGTGCATACATTTCCCCTTCAACACACAACAGCGCATTTGAGTCACCACTAACAGAGTAGACAGAAATAGCCAGTCTAGTCCAGTCCGGCCCCATGGCTATAAATGGTATGAAGATGCTTTTAAAACATTAGGGCCCTTGGCAGCTCTTCAAGACAAGTGACCCCTGCCTGCAATCCCTGTGGCATGTTTGGATACAACTCTAAAATGCATGGGGCTGGCTGTTCTGTTAAGCAAAAGAAGTGAATACAAACCACTGGCTGGAAGCCAGTGACTTTTGTTCGAAGCCTTGACTGAACACTCCTCTAGTCAAGCTATAGTACAGACTCTGCTTCTCCACCTCTCCACTTTGGACAGCACTTTCCCACGGGACTTGCCACCTACATTATCAGCATTCCTGCTTGGATAACAAAAGACCTTGGGATAGAACATGGCGTGAAATCTATCTTATATCCTAATCAGCAGGCTTTCTGTGAACAATAAAACTAATTGAAGGGAGCGTGATCGTAACTCTTAGGGCTAACTGGTCCTTGAGATGAATGCCCAATTCATTATCATAATAATAGGTCATCTAGGAACACTACTGTAAAAGGAGCCCCACCTGACTAATTAGGACCATGATTAAAAGCAACAAATGATCCTTATCTGCAATATACACGGAGCCTGGTGAGAAAAGACTGCCTGTAATTCCTAAATAGGGTAACCCCAACAGGCCCCAAGAGTATGAAACAGCCTGAAATCGCCCCAAGATCTATCTATGTTTAGTCTTTTTAAGGCATGAAGAGTGGCTTAATCCAAGGGAGTTTATGGGGATGAAGTTGGTGGTAAGAGTTTTCTTTCCCACCGGTTCATTGTGAGGATCAGTGTAATTTTATGGGATGAACAATTAGCAACTCATCACCTACACTGACAGGAGTCCAAACAGAATTGACCTTTATCCCAGAGAATGTATCACAAACGGTAATACATTTTCGCGGCATCTTGACAGATTCATTAAAGGAAGTTAGTTGTGAATCTTGATTGGGCCGTCATCAACTCCAGTTGTAAACACATTTGACAGCAAGTCACTTATTGTAGATGAGCTGGGCATGGGCCTTCCCTGAGCAATTAGCTTTGTGCACACTTTCTTATGAATGCATAATCACTAGCATAAGATCTGTAAGCATTACAACAACCAATGACTCACTTCGAATGTTCTGGGCAAAGGCATCCTCCCAGCAGTACATCTTGATGAACTTGATGCAGCCTAAGATCTCGTTCATCAGCCTCACGCGCCGGTCAGTCACGACCACACACTTTTTGCGGAAGTACGCCGTCAGCCGCGAGGCCAGCATCTGCCCAGACCCGCAGGAGAGGAAATGAAGAGCTGAGAGATGACTGGCAGGTAGGGGGAAATGAAAGCAGACACGGCACTACGACGTTGCCTGTACTCAGGGGAACAGGCTATAAATGGCTTCAACATCAATCAAGCTAAGGCCGAATGCAATTTAAGAGGAACAGCAACAAAGCCGACACGAGATTGGCAGGCTGGAAGTTTTGGGGAAGTGGCTCCTTATACGTTCTTTTGAAAATGTCCCGTCATCAATGTTGACTCATGATTACTTTGCATTTTGAAACAACTTGCACGAAGAGCAATAATGTTAGTGGTCGTTACATGGCTTGAATATACTATTCCATGTTCTGTTTAGAGTTCGCACAACATTTCTGTGTCTCAGGTCAAGGTCTTACCATAAGGGGGTAGAAGATGATAAAGATGGCCGACCCCACCAGGGCAGTAGGTCCCAGGAAGAATGCGGTGTAAGACAGACCCAGGATGCCTACCAGTGGGCCCCCGGCCAGTAGACAGCCCGCTGACACTGCCTCATACAGCCTCTGGCCATCGCTGGAGCAGATATTGATCAACTGGATAACCAGACATGCACAACCGAACATGCACACCGTCAATTATGATACATACTACTAATAATACTGCTAATGCACCTAAAGCGCATTCTGAATGGTGCCTGAAGTAACTTTTGGAAAATTATAATGTGCTTCTTAACCCACCTCTCCAGGACTGATGTCTTTGGTGCTGCGCAGGTTTAGGATTTTCTGGAAGGCAAACGTTAGCGCTGCCCCTCGAAGCCGGGTGGCTGTGCGGTAGTTGACGGCCCACATGAGGGCCAGCGACCAGGATCGTATCAGCTCCATGAGAACGATCCCAGCTACTAAAGATAGGCCGTAGTGCAGACGGCTCTCCGAACTCTGGGAATACTCTAGCAGGGCACGTACCAAAAGGGCCTGGATGTGACAGGAGAAAAGCAGGGAGGAACATGAAAGGGACAACGTTTACGGAGAAATTGTGAATGGGAAGAGGGGATTAAGAAGAATTTAGAAATCAGTAAAAAAAAAAAGGAAAAAGTGTTCAGAGGATGAAAGCAGAGGGATATGGTTTAGAAGTACACATTAGAGATGTATTTTAGATGAATGGAGAAGTGAGAGTAAACCGACAGAGATAAAATGGGAAAAGAATAAGGAAAAAAAATCTATAGTTTAAAAAGACCAGAACAGCTCTTTGCATATGAAAAATGTAAGCAAAGTGGGCTGTATATATTAGGGAAAGAATTGGGTGCCTTTTACAAAGCAGATTGTGGATCAAACTTCACTGTGTACTGTATAATATGGAACAGTTACCTTGTACAGAATTCTCAAATAAGCCAAACATATGTTGTATGAAAATTATAAAACAGTTCCATACAGCGATTAAAAGGATATGTAGAGTACAATGTACCACTCTGCAAGCTTTTGTAAGGCAGCATGATTGGAATGTGAGCCAAGTGAATAATTGTATAACCAGAAAATCCACTTAATGCTATAAGAAGGGGAGAGCCGCAAGCAAGAACAGTACCACATGTAGCATGACATAAAAATAAAAAGCTAGCGGTGTCGGACACAATGGAACCACTCGATATCGCAGCTAAGGGAACGCCGAACATAATTGCCCTCATCTGAAATTTGCCACATTTATTAATATAACTGTAAAATGCATTGTTCTGTCTAATCAGCACTTTCTGCGGTACTGTTTTTCAAGGCTGGTTTGGGAGAAGCAGACATTAAAAGCATATTTCCAGACCAAAGCATGTCTGGATATGAACCAGCTAATCTGTAGGTTTAAAGTGGGTTTCACTATCTAAGGATTTGTAATCTGCTGTATGTTTTCATTTCAATTTCCAGTCCGGCGTGAAACAGGATGAAGTGATTTGCAGAAAATTCTCTCATGCTCGGACTATAAGGCAGTGGTCAGGCGGAACGGAGACGAGGTGTGCATGGTAAGCGAATCGGGCACGATAAAAGAAGAACTGAGGAGCAGAACTGTACTCACAGGCCCCACAAAGCCAGCGACCATAGTGAGGAGGAGGGAGAAGATGGCCACCAGCATGCGGGTCTGGCAGAACCTCCAGAAGACACGGCCCAGGGATGCCCCCTCTCGCCCCTGGCACTTCAGCTCATCACGCCATAGACACTCCAACCTGACCGTAGAAGGCAAACAGTATGATATCTTAAGCGACAGATTACAGTGTACAGACTTTCAATTAAAATGTCAAGTGAACTAGTAAGCCATGTACATAGTAGTACATAATACATAGTATATTTTAGGGATCGAAAACTGCTGAATGGTCATTGAACATAATACACTTGCATAGTGAGATTGAGTGCTTGGTCAAATGCAGAGGACACTTGGATATTATACAAGCTAAACGAAGAGGGGAATTAGCATTTATGAAAGACAAAATGATCATGTTAATTTCTTGTTAGTACTTTCCTACAGATTAGACTCATTAAACTCAGAGGGTCAGCTTAATCAAAGCATGAGGCAATGAGTCCGATGGGAGGTGAGATGGATGATGCAACGCATAATTAACATGCAGGCGCCACATTCAAACATGTGCAATCTCCAAAAGGATTGCATTTAATTGCTGCATAATCCTCTGTAAAGATGGGAAAATGCCTTGTTGACAAACAGTTTATTTCTAATGGCTCTGCAAAGCAATGGAACTGCAGCTGCAGAAGCTCATCTGGCCCTATTTATTAATTAAAAACGTATCAGAAATAAAAAAATTTTTAAAAAACGTTAAACTTCCCCAATTCTCTTACCGCTACTCTAATTCAAATTAACACGTTTTTTTTTTGTTTTGCATTTATATGTATGACATGTTTGGACATTTGACTTTTCATTTATATTATTTTATATTTTTATATAATAAAAATTTTTGAATTTTTATGTCGTATTAATAATTTTTATATAAATACAACAATTACAATTTTAAGTTAGGTTATTGATTTTAATACACAGAGTGGGAAGGTACAAGTTATTTTAGGTCTGGATAAAAGGGAACCAAGGTATTTCATCAAGAGCGTGTTAATGTCAGGTTTCAACTCCCATCCCCCAATGGCTCGCAGTCGCACTGCCGTATCAGTGACCACTCTCCCAGGGAGCTTTTGCCACCACCCCCACCTTTCTTGCATTTAGGTTACATAAGTGTTCTTGTCATGTAAAAACAAAGTCATAGCTTCCACTCTACCTCGGCTTCTCAGCCCTGCTCACACATTCCAGCGCAACATGCGCAGGCTAGATATAGCCCCGGGCCAAAAATCTCTATAGGAGCCCCTCACCACAAAAAAACATTAAGTCAGTTCTTGTGATAGGCAACTGTATCACTGGGCCTTGAGCTCCTGAACTTCTCATTTACTCAGCTGAAGTGATAGCCTAAAACCTAAACAAATATCTAAGAAGTCACTTTGTTTACCTGTGAGTGACCGCAATAAGGCAATACCGTTGGTGAACAACACGTGTCGGAAAAACCTATTGACGGACATAGGTAAGGGAATGCAAAGCGATGTAATATATTTCTAAACCGCATTTCACATACCAAAGTAATTGAAAGTAGGTTACATAAGGTAAGCAGGCACATACAAAGCAAAGGAATAAACAATTTAAAATAATAATAGTAGTATGGGTCTTTACTCCTGTGTGTGTGTAAGTGTTTGTGTGTGTCGACGTGTATGTGTGGGCCCTTTAATTGATACACATCTTGTCTCTCATCAGTTCTCTTAGCTCATTAATTCCATTCGTTCCTAGGAGTCAGCTCTGAAAGGGTAAATAGAGAGCTTTCTTCAGGCTTAGCTTGGCAGGCACCCATTAGCTGTGAGCATACGCTTTGCGCACAGCTGCCTAGCAAAACTAAGAGAGTCACGGTGTGTCCACAGGACGAGGGTTTATACCCTAACCATGCACCGGGGCAGTCCTGGGACAGCACTCGTGGCTAATCTCTCTAATCCCTGCTATTCTTAACAGCCTTGCACACTGGGAGACACGATGCTCATTTATAAAGCCAAACAAACACATAAAGACAGTCAGAAACATTCACAGAAGTCGCACGGAACAATTCCGTACATTTCGCCAGTCAACCTGTGGCCCACCCCAGTCGCTGTTTCCCACAGAGGATCAGCACGGCAATTTCAACTCACATGCATGGCAGGGAGAGTAAACAGTGGACCTCAGTGTTTGTACAAGAACGGTGGCGAAATCTACCTTAGTCACGCAAACTATGTCAACTTGAAGGGAGTGTTTGGTAACCGATGCTGTGATAGAGACTTCACCTATGACATCACCTACATCGCCTACTTAACATGGGCGTGATTTGGACCCCGGACAATGTGGTCACTTGGACCAGCTAAACCACTTTTAAACCCGACGTTCACCTTTGACCGTTGGTTTCAGAGGCCTCGTGGCAGGAGAGGCCCCACATGTCCTCAATCGACAGACTGGACATCTTGTATGCCCTCACTGCCAGTGGGGACAGCCAGTGCAGCGTCATGAAGGAGAACAGACCCGCATTGTCAACTGGGTGCTGGTGCCTAGAGATAGAAATATGGGAGAAGGGAGAACAAAGTGAGGGCATTACGTGAAACTCTAGGCATCCAGGTGTTATGTTGGAAAGAGCTGGGATTCTAAGGCACGTTGGCCCCATGAGAGAAAGAGAGCCTTTAAGTTCCGTTGATGGAAGATCAGTAGATAAACCCGCAGTGTTTGAACAGCAGTTTGCACACACTTCATAGAAATAAGAGGGAGCAGTGAAATACGTTTCTGGAAAGTCAGTGTGTTTGCACCAATCTGGAACTTGTAGTAATGTCTAGGGACAGAAACAAACAAGACTGCTGAGAAATATGCCTGATGCACTGTATCCACATCAGATTGAACTACAAATAAGCAAATACTATTTAAAAAGTATTTTCTTTCAACTTTAGCACCAAAACTTTATTTAAGTTAAATAAATGTTTCAATCTTTGATATTATTTAGAACTGAATCATATTCTTTGGCATGTCTGGTTGTATCCCACTATAGCTTTTGCAAATTCCTATTAAACTGGGAATTGTTGGCAGAATAGAAGAATATGTGATTTAACATTGGCAGGATACAGCCTGGGTCACCCCAGACCACTTTGATGGTTTACTAAAATGGTTATTAAAATAAACATAATGCCCTTTTGAAAAGTGAATGCACCCCTGTGGGAAATACTACATTTGAAATGACACCAGGACACTTCTAGTTCCTCAGCGTTATGTGCAATACCTTCTTAGTTAATGGCCTGTTTAGCTCTCATGCATGAGGGTGCAAATAAGATGATTTCAGTTAGCTTTAATGAACCTAAATACATTTGTTATAGGAACATGTCATTATATTATAATTATAATACAGCCTGCACACCAACATCAGTGGCAGAAATGCTAGACCCGTACTTGTACATGCTTCATGGCCACTATATTTGTTGGCACATAACACAGACATGCACATTACTGGTATCTCAAAGGTCTAACTAGGATCAGTATTAGTAATGGAAACTAGATTGGGTGTGGTGATGGAGGTGCCTTGGGCCCAAGATCAGATTAAGTTGGTTCTCAATGAAATACCCATATCAATAATGTCATTGTTCTGAAACTGTAGCGTGTGAGGTTGTAGATATGGATATGGATGTATAGGAAAGGCAAGGCTGTGTAACTGGAACCCTTCATTTTACATGTGTGGAACAACATACTTTCAACCAATGAGTTAAAGGTCAACTGTATTTGAGTTTGTCTAGTGGATTACGACAAGGACCACTGTAAAGTATGGCCTAAACCCTGCTGATAGTCACTCTTCATATCTGGAATAAACTTAATTTGTAAACTTTTTATCCTAATGGGGTGTGTGCCTTTTCTGTTATGTAGCCGGTTTTAGCCACATCTGTAAGAACCACACGTTGGCCTTGCAGAGATTACGTGACCTTAGAATTAATAGGTTCTATCAGGGTTTAGAGGGATTCTGAGGCACTCAGCATCAAAGGATTCGCATTTGTAAAACACGTGTCTAGTATGATTTTTTTTTTTACGATTTATAAGCCAAAAAGTATTTATTTGAAAAAAGTAACAACACGTATACTATACATATTATATATCAACATGCTAGCATCAAATCTATGTTACTAACAAATGTTCGACATAAAATGTCTGCAAGAATCTCATAATTCTAAGGTCATGATTAGTCATTCTAATGGAACAAGTGTTATCTTACTCATGTGTTAATCTAAAAGGCTTGAGTAACTGCAGGCTGTGGCGGTAGCGGCCTCTACGCTTGGGTCCTTTCTCCAAAGCAGAGTCCGTCTCCTCTTCCTCCATCTGTAGAGGGGTTTGTGGGGAGGAAAGGGTGAGCCCTTCCACCCGGCCAACCGCCTCCAGGGCATCGGGAAACATGGTTACCCTTTGAGTATTAACCACGGAAAAAAGGTAAAAACAAAACAAAACTTATTTTTTGTCAAATACTAAATTCAGCAATAGAAAATGCAATGTATAAAGTGTGAGATACTTTAGGCAATATGCCAGTGGGATCCATATGACTCGCTTGACACCAGCGCTGTTATATATGTGATTAAAAGGTCCTTCTCTATGGTAATAGGGGCCTTCAATAGTCTCTGGGACCTGTTTGTTTTTTTTACTTTCCCACTTCCATGCGTCCTATTAAAAAAGGCTTATGCTTTACTAACTCACCACAACAGACAAGTGAGGTACTACCTGCACCATACTCAGATGTTGTGTCATACCTCTAACATGCTTATCTATTAATATACAGCCTGCCTGTTGTCTCAAGGGCTGAGGGATTCGGAGAGAGAGATTCTGACATCGGAGCTGCCAGTGCGTCTAAACACCGTCACTGATCCTCCTGGAGCAAAGCTCCATGAGAGGGTCAACCACACTGAGTGTGTGTTACAGATAGACTGGCAAGGTTACCCATGCAGGGTGAAGGAGTATGCAACACTATTGATACACATTCTCTGCAAGTAAGCAGTGCATGCAACCGGTCTGTTACTGTTACCGCTGCAGAAACATTTATTTATTAAACATTTTAAAAGCAAGAGGAAAAATAAGTTCTATCATGCGTAACTACCCAGCAAAACAGATACCTGGGTACCTGGGTTTAAACCAATAGCCAATTCTATCACATGTACAAATAAAATAAAAAATCCACTGATAAAAGAAGTGGACAAGTATGAAACTAATAAGTTAATACGTTTCATTAAAATGCACTCAACAGACCTGGGAAAATTAAGGTAACACAACAATGTATTACATCTGCTTACTCCACATCTTCAATACCCGTGTAGCAAAATGTATTTGTAATACACACTGACAAAACAACACACACACTATAAAACTGGAGTATATTAAACTAATACATTCATTTTAACATCTGTTTTACAATCACTGATCTTCATCAACTAGCTTAATAATACAGGTTCTGATATGATCATATAATCTTCATTATGAACATCATATGTACAATACAATTTTGAAGGTGATGTTAAAAGTTTGAAAAGCCATTAGTTGTACTTATAGACCATGTTGCAGTGGAACAAGCATCAAAGTAGAGACTCACATGTAATTCTTGAAGTATCAATTGTCACCCTTTGAAAGTGGGTCTGTCAGCTCTTGTGTATATGAATGACGAAGGTGTGACAGTCTATGGTACCACTTTCGATGTTTGCCATTCATCTAGCCTGTGAGCGCAAAAACTATAGGCACGTCTTTAGTGCAAAGTAAAGTACTAGCGAATAAAAACAAAGAGGCCTTAAAAGCTGTAGCTAAAAAATAATAGACGTCTGTAATAACGAGTAAAACGAGTAGGCTCTAAACTTGTCCGGTTCCCCTAGAGTTATCCCAAGTTTAAACTCAGCAACAAGTAGCCTCTCTGCATCCGGAATTCCCGATTGCGCAACGTCATGACAGCTCAACCAACCGTATTCTACCTGCTCACATCGTCACCGAAGAAACGTGAGCGATGTTAACCGGCCCACCACCACTACAGTTCTGGCAACTAATAGGTTATGACGTTGGAACAAACACAGAAACACACTCACACACGACAAGGCAATTTTAGTATTTAGAAAAATATTGGAAACAAGAATAGTCTGCAAAGAAGAAAAGAGAGCGGACAAATTGGAGAACTGACTCAAATCTGTTCGTTTTTGATAATTTGTTTTGTGTAGTTTCGATTAATTGTTTTCTGTCCTGTGAAGGGTTTCACACAAAACAGCTAGAGGTGGGTAATAGGAATAGGATATATGAGATAGAAAAGGGACAAATGAAATGTCAGGTCTTGGCCTTTAGTTATTACAGAGTCATGATTTGAATTTAGGAAAGCTATAATATCGCTAATTAGCCTACTCAATTAGTGCATCCGATAGCTTGGATAATCTCCGACCTTAGTTTGGAAGACTGACTAATTGTACCCTGCACATTTTTTTATTCACTTTTCAGGAGGCAGCATGCAACATAACAGAAAAAAAGCTAAAGCTACAAAATATTTTCGGGGCCAAAAGTCCAAATATGTTATAGGAAATTATCTATTTTCGGTTTTCGTTTTCCTATTTGTAAAAGTTGCTTAAAGTTGAAGTTTCTTAGGTGGCAAACAGATGCCACTATATCATTCCCCATAAGGCTACACTGACCCCTGTTGACACCTTCAAATTGACAGAAATATGCAAGCTGACTATAGTCCTAACCCTAAGTTAGTAACAGGTGCATACAATTTATACTTATTTATTAACCATAGAGGCCTAATTACTTATATTTTTATTGCCAAATATTTTAAATATGCAAGATGTAAATTTGTTTGTAAGCTGACATACTGCACACAGTGAAAGTACAAACAATTTATCCATGAAAAAGCATACCTTGGGCTGCACTGCATTTCCAAAGGATGAAGACGGTTTTATTATGGCAACTTTGATCTGACCTTGAACATGCAGCATCTTAACCTAATAATTCCAGGGGGTGCCTCATGTTAGCCTATGGACTGATACCATGTCCTACTGAGCCCCTACTAAACATTATTAAATGGAATGGTTTATTACTCACAATGGAAATTCTGTACTCAAATTATTCACAATGGAGATTCTGTGCATAGGCTCCAATTCAAATTATCAAAAGAAACAACAATACAATACTACTTCACTCTGCTTCTGATGATCAAGTTGATATGATATACTCAACTTTAGGAAGAGTATATGATGTAGGAATGAAGGATGGACATATACATTATTTGTACCAGTACCAAATTTTCTCTTTTATTTATCTATCTATATTCAAAGCATTAGGATCGTCATAATACAGTGATGCAATCTCACTGACCTCTTTCTCTGCACCACTGACAGTCGGCAAAAAGTAATACATTACCTGCTGGAGAAAATCGTTGGAGGTGTCTCACTTTACTGGGCTGGGAAATTTGCTGAACGTCTACAATCAATGGAATGGGTTGTGTGTTCCTTACCAAGTCACTGGGAGACTTCTGATCCATCTTGACCCATGACAGGATGGAAAATGAAAGTGAATTTCATTTACTATGGAGGTAGGACATTAACTTAATAATAATAATAATAATAATAATAATAATAATAATAATACATTTAATTTATAAGCGCCTTTCTAGACGCTCAAGGTGGCAAAGAAAATTTAACAATGTATACAAGTATATACAAAAAAGGCACAATATAACATCTAACACAAGATAGACAAAAGTCATTAAGGAAGGGAACATCAACATATAAATAAATATATATATATATATATATATACAAATATACCTACATATACGTATATATACATACACATATACAGTATATACATACATACATAAAATAAAAAGTCAAAGATAACAAGC